>JAODAL010008514.1:0-117067 GCA_025379985.1 Phyllomedusa bahiana
ATCTTTTTTCCCGGGGGCGGATCTTTTCCCCTGGGGCAGCGCTTTGCCTGTCCATGTCATCAGTACACTCCCATGTGATGAGGCGAAGAAAATGGGGCCAGCCAGGCCCGGAAACCCCTTTGCTCTTGCTTTTTTGCCCGAACTAACGGGACCAACTTCTTTATATTTTGGGGTGGGGTTTTTTTTTAAATGACGAACCCCCTCGGCAAAATGGGAAAAGCTGCACACTCCGACCCCACGACTCACCCACAGCCCTGGTTTTTGGGATCTTTTTTGAACCCGTTTTGATAAAAAAATGCTCCAAAAACGCAGTGGCTCAGTTCCTAAACCGATAAAAACCCGGATCCAACATGCCGCGGCTTGGATCATTTTTTTGGATCAGCGGGACGCCCCCTATATTTTTGGGCCAAGATGACAGGTAAATTTTTGGGGAAACGGGTCCGAAAGACGAATGAGCACGCACAGCGGATCACTCGTCGAACGCCGAGTTGTTTACCTTTGCAACGGTAAAATCACACCGCAATTTATTAGAACGGTTTGGGGCCCTTTTTAGGGTTCGACAGACGATCCAAACAGTATTTTCCCAAGGTCGGCCCTCCGGTCCCGCGGGGGCACTGGGCAGTTAAAAGTGTCTTTCATTTACTTTTTATGCTGCTGCACCAACCATTGCATTCAATAAGGAAATGCTCATTTAACGTAAGCGCTGGATCCGGGTGTCGCCTGTTTCTCCAGTACAAAGTGTTTGCTGCATCGAGTGCACCTGGAAGAAGCTATAAACTAGGTGGTTGCTTGTTTGGGAACTGAAAGGGGGAAAATTATTCTACTCAGGCCGAGAAAGGAACCCCCCAAAAAAACGCGTAGAATGAATACGGGTTTGGTCTAAACCCCTTTCATTGTAAAGCTCAGTGAGTTGGATGTGAATTGAGGAACGCTTCTTCCAATAGGTGGCGCTAAATTCTAGCTCATTTCTAATGAGACCTTTAAAACATATTCAAAGGGACTTTCAAAGCTTTTTTTGTTTAACTGCATTTTAATTAAGATTTTATAAAACCTCAGCTTAATGCTATAGACCACCTAAGAGCATACAGGCATGTATACCACACTGTACTTAGAGAGGGGCTATAGACCCCAACACGCATGCACCTCACTAAACACATGAAGAGCATACAGGGCGTAGTACCGCACTGTACCTAGAGAGGCTCTAAGACCACCAAACATGCATACCTCACAATACATGTAAGAGCAGTAAGGACATGTAGTACCGCACTGTACTTAGAGGGTGCTTAGACCCCAAAAACCCGATGCACCCACTTACTGAAAGCTACAGGACTGTATACCGCACTGTACTGTAGGGGTCTATTTTGACCGCCCTTTTCCCGCATGCACCTCACAAAAACATGTAAGAGCAGTACAGGAAAAATTTGTAATGAAAGGGACTGTAGAGGGTTTCTTTGCCCCCAATATGCATCACCTCAATAATACATGTAAAAAGCTTTTTACAGGCATTTTTGTACCGTATGGACTGTTGAGAGCCCAATGCCCCCCAAACACCCATTGGGACCCACTAAAACATGTAAAAGGGAGTTAAAAGGAATGTAGTACCGCAATTTTACTGTTTGGGGAGGGCTATAACAGCCAATCACTGCATGCACCTCATAATACTTTTAAGAGCGGGACAAAAACATTTTAATTAAAACCCCGCACTTTTAACTGGGTTATGAAAGGGCAAAAAGCCCCCCATACTGCATGCACCCCCACTAATACGGAAAGCGTACAGGGCATGTAGTACCGACTGTAAGTAGTGGGCCCCCTATTGACAGCCAAAAAAACGGGATGCAACCTCAAATAAAACATGTAAGAGCATTAAAGGAAATGTAGTATTTCAATGTACTGTAGAGGGGGGCGCTATAAACACTAATCACTGCATGCACCCACTAATTATTTTAAAAGCAGCAAAAAAACTGTAGTACCGCACTGTACTTTTGAGAGGCGCCATTAAAAACAGCCGTTTAACCCGCATCAACCCCATAAAATATTTTGGGGAAAAGAAAACAGTATTTGGAAAAGTAGTCCCGCACGTTTCGTTGAAAAAAGGCGCTATAAAAACCAAACCCCACCCAATTTGGAAACCCCCACTTTAAAACATGTAAGAGTAAAATACAGGAAAGGGAATACCGACGAATTTTAGTGGGTTTGGGGGGGGAAAATGCTTTTTAGACCCCCAATCAATGCATGCACCTACTAATACCTTTAAAGGAAAATGTACAAGGGCGTACTGTGAGGAGGCGCTATAACCAACAAATCAAACCAAAGCACTCACTAATTCCCTTTTAAGGGGGCGTTTCGGACTGTTGTACCGCAAATGTACTGTAAGAGGGGCCCTATAGGGCCACCAATCACGGGATGCACTTAAATAATAATGTAAGTTGACTTACAAAGGGGATTTAGTACCGCACTTGGGACTGGAAGAGGGCCCCTATTAACCCCCTTTTACTGCAATTTTTCACCTAACTAAAAACATGTTAAAAGCAGTTTTGGACATGTTTCCGGGCCTTTTTACTGTTTGAGAGAAGCTACAGACCCGTCCCTGCCCTGCACTCCCTAATACATGAAAAAGGGAGTACAGGAAAATGTAAATTTTGCACTGTTTTTTTTTGAGAGGTCCAATAGAACCCCCAATCTGCATGCACCTTTACTTTAAAAAATGGTTTAAAAAGTAAAAGGCATGAGACCCCCAATTTTACTGTAAAGGGGGGGGGTTTAGGGCCACCCAAAACATGCAAAGCCAAACCCCCATAATTTCATTAAAGGGAGTACAGGACATGTTTCAAATGCCGTGCTTTTTAAAAGGGGCTAAAAGACCGCCCAAACACTGCATGGGACCTACTAATAATTAAAAAGGGGATAAGGGCAAGTACACTGACCTGTACTGTTGAGAGGGCTAATAAGGGCCACCAATCACGGGGATGCACCCACAAAAAACATGTTTAAAAGGGGAGTTTAAAAAATGTATTTCCGCACTGTACTGTAAGAGGGGGTTTTTGGGCCACCAACACTGCTGCAACCCCACTAAAACCAAAGTTAAAGCAGTACGGGACATGTTGTACTGCACGTACTGGGGAGGGGAGGTGCTATAGAACACCGTTTACCCGCATTCTCCTCACTAATTTCATGTAAAGAAAAAGCCCGGCTTTTTAGTAAACCGCCTGTACTGTTTGGGAGGTTTCTATAACCCCCCCAAAAACTGCCCGCCCCTCCCCTAATTTCATGGGAAAAAAACCAAATTTCGGGCATGTGTACCCGGGAACCCGTAAATATTGAAAAGGTGCTATAGACCCAAAAATCACTGCCTTTTCAAACCCCACTAATAAAATTTTAAGAGCAGGTTAAGGAATTTTATACCCACCCCTACTATTAGAAGGGGGCTATAGACCACCGATTTTCCCGGGGGCTCCTCATTAATACATGTAAAGCAGTTCGGGCATGTAAACCCCCAAGGGGACTGTAAGAGGCGCTATAAAACCACCAATCACGCTTCACCTCCAAAAACATGTTAAAAAGCAGTACAGGAAAATTTTATTCCCCCCACCCCGTAATGGTTTTAAAAGGCCATAGACCCCAAAAACTGATACACCTTCCCCAAAAAAGTTTAAAAGCAGTAAGGAAATGTTGTACCGGGCCCTGTACTTTAGAGGGCCTATAGACCACCAAAAACACTATGCAACTCATAATACATGATAAAGCAGTACAGGACATGTTTGTACCCCCAATTAATGGGAGAAGAGGCGAATTGACCCCCCCAATTTCCCGCATGGCCCACTAAAACATGGAAAAAGCAAATACCCGGAAAATGTTAGCAAACCGCCCCTGTAAATTAGAAGGCGTAAAAGACGCCCCAATCACTGCAAGGGTGCAAACCCACAAAAACATGTAAGACAGTACACGACATTTTGTACCGCCTGTACGTAGAGAAGGGGCTATAGACCCCCCAAAACACTGCATGCACCCCCTTAAAACAAATTTAAAAGCGTACAGGACATGTAGTTAAAAAGGTACTGGGAGAGAGGCCTATAGACCCCCAATCACTCATGCAACCCCTCTAATACATGTAACAGCAGTACAGGACATGTAATTAAACCCACCCGTACTGGTTTGGAGGGGGCTTTTAGAAACCCCCAATCACTGGGATCACCTCCTAATAACATGTTAAGAAACAGTACAGGGCAAGGGAAATACTGCAAATGAAGTAAGAGGCGCTTTTGACCCCCATATTTCATGCAAACTCAAATTTTACAAATTTTGAGTTTGTTCAGGGGCATGTAAATACCCCCCCCAAATTTTACTGTTTTTGAGAACTTTAGACCCCCAATCACTGCATGGGCCTCACTAATACCCTTAAAAAAACAAAAGGACATGTAGCCCCCGCAAATGTTTTGGAAGAGGGCTAAAAGAACCCCCATCACTGAGGCACCCCACCCAATTTCATGTAAGAGCAGGGACGGAAATGTTTGTAAAACCCACTGTTTTGTAGAGAGGCAATTTTGCCAAATAAAAAAAAAGCATGACCTCAATAATTTAAATTTTAAAAGCAAATAAAGGCTTTTAGTACCGGCACTGACCCTTTTAAAAGGCGCCTATAACCCGCCAATACCGCAATGCACCTCACAAAAACATGTAAGGCAGTCCCGGGCTTTTAGAACCCCCCACTGTACTGTAGGAGGTGCTAAGGAAAACCCCCAAACACTCATGCACCTCCCCTAATACATTAAGGCAGTACAGGACTTTTAGAAAAAGCCAATGTTCTTTGGGGAGGGACTATAGACCAAACCCAAACACTGCAAAGCAACCCCAAATAATTCTTGTAAAGGGAGTAAAAGAAAAATTGTAGGAAAAACCCCAAAATTAAAGGTAGAAGGGGGCAAAGGGCCCCCAATCCCCTTTCATCAACCCCCCCCTTTAAACATGTAAGAGCAAATACCGGACCCTGAAGTTACCCCCCACTGTAATTTAGAGGGCGCCTTTTAAAAAAATTTCCCAAACCCCTGCCCTTTCAACTCAACTTTAAAACAGTAAAACAGTTTCAGGGCTTTAGTTTCCCGCATTTTACTGGAAAAAAAAAAGCTATAGACCCCACCCCAAACCCCTTCATGCAAACCACTAATACATTTAAAGGGAAATAAAGGACTTTTAATACCGCACTGTAAAGTAGGAAGGGGTTTAGTTCGTTGCCCAAACAATGAGCACCTCACTAATTTTCATGTAAGAAAAGTTAGGCTTTTAGTAAAAAAGCCCCCCCAAAATTAAAAAGGGCCCCTATAGACCACCAAACATGATTTCACCCCCACTTTAAAACATTTAAGAGAATTTCAGGACATGTAAAACCGCACTGTAATGTAGAGGGGGTGCCCAACCCCAATCCCAAACATGCCCCCCCAAATAATTTCATGTTTCAGGAAAAAATTTCAGGGCTGTACGTTTGAGAGGCGCTAAGAAAATAAAATCCTTTTTATGCAAACCCAATTAATGTTAAAAGTAAGGGCAGTTGTTTCCGCATGGGACTGTGGGAGGCCTAAGACCCCCAATACTGCATGCACTTCACTAATTCATGTAAAAAACCCCCAAAAAGGGCCAAAAAAGTTCCGCCTTTTCGGAAGGGGGGGGCATATTTAGAAACCAATCACGCATTTCACCTCACTTAAAACATGTAAGAGCAGTAAAGGCATGTAATAAACCCCAAAAAATTTACTGTAGAGAGACGCTATAGTAAACCCAACCCACTCAATTTCCCCCATCACTCAAAACGTAAAAAAAAAAAAATACCAACCCAAAAACCCCCGAAAATGTAGAGAGGTCCCAAAAACCACCAAACAAAAATCATGCACACCCCCTAATTTTGTAAGGGGCAGTACAGGCAAAAAAAAATACCCAAAATGTTTTGTGGGGGGGGGGCCCAAAAAGACCCCCCCATCAAATTTCAAAGCAAACCCCTAATTTCAAATTTGGGGGGCAGTAAAGGACCTTTACACTTCAATGGGGTTGGGGAGAGGCGTTTTAAACCGCCAATTTAAATGCTGAAACCCTTTCAAAAAAATATAAGAGCAACAGGGCATGTAGCAAACTGCCCCTGTACTGTAAAGGTGGATTGACCTCCCCCTAAATGCATCACCTCACTAAAAACAAAGTTTAAAAGTTGTACAAAGGGCTTTTAAAACCGAAATTTACTGTAGAGAGGTTCTTTTGACCACCCAATCACTTGCAAAGCACCTCACTAATACATGTAAGAAACATTTTCAGGGGCTTGTAGTACCCCCCACTGTAAAAAAAAAAAGGCCTATAGACCAACCAATACTGCATACCAAACCCCATAATACATGTAAAGGCCCGTTCAGGACATGTAGTAACCCCACTGTTTCTGAAAAAAGGGCTATAAGAAAAAAACCCCCAAACCCCCCAAAACAAACCCACTTAAAAAACATGTAAAGAGCAGTTTCAGGACATGTAGTACCACATTTTTACGGGGAGGGAGGCCTATTGCCACCAAAACATGCATGAAACCCCACTTTTAAAATTTTAAGAGCATACAAAGGGCATGTGTACCCATTGTTCCCGTTTGAAAGCTATAGACCGCCAATCACTGCATCACCTACTAATTCAAAGTAAAAACAGAAAAACATGTTAGGCCCCGGGACTGTATGTAGAGAGGGGCTATAGACCCACCAATCACTGCCCCTTTTGGGCCCTCACAAAAACAGTAAGGGGCAGTAAAGGACATGTAGCACCGCACCCGGACTGTATGAGAGGGGCCCATTTGACCGCCAATCCCTGCTTTTCCCCCCCAAATACAAGTAAGAGCAGTAAGGAAAAGTAGAACCGCCAAGTACTGTAGAGGGCACTTTAGACCCAAATCACTGCATGCACCTCACTTTACTTTTGCCTGTAAAAAGGACTTGTAGTCCCCAATGCCTGTAGAGAGGCGCTAAGCCCAAAATACTCAAAGACCTCACTAATCATGTAAAAGCAGTACAGGTCATGTAGTACCCGCCCGGACTGTAGAAAGGCGCTTAGAACCCCCAATTCCCCGCATGCACCCTTTTAAACCCGGGAAAGAAACAGTACAGGGCATGTAGTAAACCCCCACTAACCCTTTGAGTGGTGTATTGGAACCCCCAATCACTGTCTGCACCCCACTAATACTTTTTTAAGTAAAAGGGCATGGTACCCGAACACTGTTGTAGAAGGTGATATAGAAAACCAAAAACCCTGCTTTCTCCCCCACTAAACCCTGTTAAAAGGGAGTTTCAGGGAAATTGTAAATTCCGCATGAAATGGGGAAAAGGTGCTATGACCGCCAATCACTGCAAGCCCCACCCAAAAAAAACATGTAGGAAGCAGCAGGAATTTTATTCCGCACTGTACTGTGGGGGGGGCTTTAGACTGCCAAACACTTTTCCCTGCCCTTCCTTAAATTTCCCTTTTAAAAAGGTACGGGCATTTAAAATTTTCGACTTTTTACTGTAGAGAGGTGCTAAAGCCCAAACCCAAAACTGGGATTCACCGCCTAATCCCTATAAGAGGCAGTACCCGGAATTTTTGTACCAACACTTTTACTGTAGGAACCTAAGACCAAACCCAAACAACTGAATGCCCCCTCAATAATATTTTAAGACAGGGCAGGAAATGTAAAACCCCCAATGTACTGTAGGAGGCGCTATAGGGCCACCAATCCCCCGCATTCAACCAAAATTTCAAGTAAAGCCTTTCGGAAAATGTAGCACCGCATTGTACTGGGAATGAGGATATAGAAACCCCCAATCACTGCAAAGCACCCAAACCCTACTTTTAAAAAGCTAAAAGGACCAGTAATTCCCCCCACTGTAATGTTTGAAGGGGGCCCATAGACCTCCAAATTTACTACATGCAAACTCACAAATTTTCCCTGGTTAAAAAAGTAGTACAGGCATGGGTACTGGAATGTACTTTTAGAAGACCTATAGACCACCAATTTTCCCGCTTTGCACCCCCACTAATTAAAGTAAAAGCGTAAGGGCATTTAAAAAACCCCTAAACTGTAGAGAGGGGCTATAGACCCAAATTTACGCATTCACCCACTTTAAAACAGGGAAGAGCAGCCCAGGCCCTGTAAAAAAGCACTTTACTGTAAAAAAGGGCGCTTTAGGCCACCAACACTGCATTTCCCCTCACCCTTTTCATTTTTAAAAAGCAGTAACAGGGGCTTTATACCCGCATTGTACGTAAAGAGAAGCTATTCCAACCCTTTACTGCATGCAAACCCCACTATTTTTGTAAGAGTTTAAAAGGAAAATGTAGTACTGGACTTTTAAATGTAGAGGACCCCCTATAAAACCCCCAATCCCTGCATGGGCCCCCCTTTAAAAAATGTAAACCATTTAAGGACATGTGTAAACCGCCCCTGTACTGTAGAGAGGGCTATTGACCCCCAATCACTGCATTTCACCTCACTAAAAACAGATGGTTTTACAAGTAAAATGTTCATGACAATTGGCCGGATCAGTGTCTTGAAGCCGCACTCAATATACTATGTTCCAGGAAAAAAACCCTTGTACGTTTTTAAAATAAATTTTAACCTGAGGCCACTTGGGAATTTTATGGGAAACTAGAATTTCCCGTATAACAGTTTTTCCCAAATTATCTTTAAATTTTTTTCTGAGGGGAATTTAGCCAAAACCCTGATTTTTAATTTCCCCAAATTTTACCATACAAAATTTTCTGACAGGTTCCCCGACTCCCGAGTGAAGAGGGTGTGGAGAGGGGGGCCTTTTTACTTTTCGGGGGTGGGCCGGCCCAAACCCAAAACCCCCCTAAGACCACCACTTTCCCCAAATTTCCCCCAAAACCCCGACTCCCAAAGTCCCAAACCTAAATCCCGACTCCCAAAGTTTCCCCAAAACCCCCCAATCCCCAAATGGCCCCAAAACCTTCCCACTCCCGAAATCCCCCAAAGTCCCAAAAAACCTTTTCCGGGCTCCCACTTCCTCAATTTCCCCAAACCTCCCCTTTCCCGACTCCCCAAAAGTTCCCAAAACCCCCCACTCCCCAAAGTCCCAAAAATACCGGAATTTTCCCCAAATGTCCCCCAAAACCCCCGAAATCCTCAATGGGCCCAAACCCCGACTCCTCAATGTCCCAAACCCCCGACTCCTCAATGTCCCCAAAACCCCCGGGTCCCCAATTCCCAAAACCCCCGAATCCTCAATTTTCCCAAAACCTCCGACTCCCACTCCCCCACTCCTCAAAGTCCCCAAACCCTCCGACCCTCAGGGCCCAAACCTCCGACTTCCCCACTCCCGCCCCCACTCCTCAATGTCCCAAAACCCCCCACTCTTTTGTCCCAAACCTCCCAATCCTCAAAGCCCAAACCCCCCGCTTTCCCCAATTTTTCCCAAACCCCCGAAAATCCTAAAGTCCCAACCTCCGACTCCTTTAATTTTTCCCCAAACCCCCCGACTCCCCAATTTTACCCCAAAACCTTTCCCACTCCTAATGTCCCCAAAACCCCCGCTTCCTTTAATTGTTTCCCCAAACCTTTCCACTCCTCAATGTTCCCCAAAAACCCCCGCCCCCTCAATTCCCAAACCCCCCCACTCCCCCCAATGTTCCCCAACACCTTCCCCCCAAACCCCTCAATGTTCCCAAAACCCCCACCCCCCAAATTTCCCCAAACCCCCGACTCCCAATGGGCCCCCAAAACCCCCGACTCCTCAAAAGTCCCCAAAACCCCCCCCTCCCAATGTCCCAAACCCCGTATTCCTCTTTTCCCCAAAAAACCCCCCTCCCAATGTCCCAAAAACCTCCCCACTCCCACCCCCACTCCTAATTTTCCCCAAACCCCCGATTTTCCTTCAAAGTCCCAAATCCCACTTTTCCCCTCCCCCACCCCGACCCATCAAGCCCCCAAAACCCCCGACTCCTCAATTTTTCCCCAAAACCCCCCACTCCCCCCAATTTCCCAAACCTCCCCACTCCTCAAATTTTCCCCAAAACCCCCGATCCTCAAAGTTTCCCAAAACCCCCCGAATTTTCCTCAATTTTCCCAAACCCCCGACTCCCCCAATTTTCCCAAAAACCCCGATTTTCCCCCAATTTCCCCCCAAACCCCCGATCCCCCAATTTCCCAAACCTCCCACTCCTTTAATTTTTCCCCAAAACCCCCGACTTTTCCTTTAAATTTTCCCCAAAACCCCCACTCCCTCAAAACCGGCGCATTTTTAAGTGATAACTTTACTGTGTTTAAAATGGTGACAAAACAGGGGTGTTTAATACCTTTTGATACAATAATCAAGCCCTTTTTTAGGTTTGAACAGACACACCCCAACAAAAGGGGAAAAAAAGTTTTATTTTTTTGAAAAACTTGGGGGGGGAGAGCTGAAGGAAAAAACTGTTTTTTTTGTATCCAAGTCCAGTCTGCACCCCAAAACTGGGAATGTGAAAAGAAAAGACCTTTTTGGGGCTAAAATTTTTGGGCAAACCTGCTTGGAAAATTTATCCCCGAGCCAGAAAGGGTTTTAGGCCCGAGCTTAAAACCAAAAAGGGGGATTTCCCAAATACTAAAAAAAATAAAAAAAATTAAAAAATTTTGAATTTTTAGGAGCAAAAAAAGTAACAATTTCAATTACAGGAAAGAATCTGCAGAATAAGCGAGCTAAAAACTTTCAAGTCAATTTTTTTTTAAGATAGGTAAGAGGTATATAAAATGACAGTAGCCTCAGGGTACAAAGCTGTAGTGAATGGAGAGATATGGAGCCTGAAAGTCACAAGTCCAAAACATTGTTACCATTTTGCTTGTCAGTGTAAAATATATTTATATTTTTTTTTTTTGGAAACATGATTTTTATTAAATTTTACAACAACAAAAACATATAATAACTGTCCATTGGATGAGATACCACTTGATACACAAAGAAATAATATAAGGCATCATTACTACAGATAAGAAAATTGCTAAGCAATGAAAGTACAAAATAGCACTAATGACATACTTTGGTATCATAATAATAAGGATTAACCAAAATCCGCCCCCATCTTCAATAAACAAAAAAAACAAAAAATAATAAAAAAGTAACCCCCCCCCAAAAAAAAAAAACAAAAAAAAAAAACACAGAACAGTGGTCCCCATACGCAGTTATGTATAAGAGACATAATCACATGCACCTATGTAATCAAGTAAGGTCTGGGGTAAAAGGTGAAAACAAATCCTGTGCTGATACAACGCTGCGGGATCGTCACACGGCCCCCGTCCCCCAAAGCCCGAGGGAGAGAAATAGATAGAGGACAAATTCACCCCCAACTCTGCCGCAGTTACCCAGGGAGTATCCAGGCCCCGGTGCCAGGATATGGTGAGTTAAAGCTCCTGTTATGGGGTACAGACAATCCAAAGCCCCCCCGAGGCCTGCTAGGTGACAGGAGAGAATACCAGGAGGTGTAGACAAAAGGCTGCATGATCTCCTTGATCTCCTGGGGGGGGTAAAAGTTACCTATGAACTCTGCCATTTTTTAGAGCATTGGGTTTCCTTAGTTTCCGATGATGTCTATTCTGTCCATTTCCAGTTGATGTTTGACCACCTGGATCACTTCCTGCAATGTAGGGACGGTTGGTTCCAAACCATTTGGCCGGAGGCTTCTTTTAGCCGCTAATAAAATAATGCAGAATTGGGTGGGTTCCTAAAATGTTTGTGGTAAATTATGGAACAGGAGCTGTGTTGGCTTATGTGAAATGACACCGAAACTTAAGATTCAGGTTTGTATGACTGTCCCCCCAGAACTTCATGGTTTCCACACAGGTCCATATACATGGACAAAAATTTCCGGGGCGGGGGGTCACACTTGGCAGGACGTCAAACGGTCTGGACAAGCTGGATTGGGGGGGGATAAATTTAAAGCCGTAAATTGCGGAATGGGCAATTCTAAAGAATGTGTCCCTCCACTTCTCATTAAAGGGGTTTTGCCAGGACCTGCCTTATCTGCTAAGAACCTAATGTAAACAAATCACGAGCTGAGAGAGCAAGAGACACAGCCAGAGCACAGAGCTGCATAAGGGATCGGGGTGAATGTTCACTGAAATAATCAAACTGCAACTTGTGGATTCTGAATACAAAAGACAACAGCTTTTCTCCACAGCAGCTTGAAAGCTCCTTCATGTTCTCTGTCATCAGATAAAGCAGGGATCTACTCAGATAATCACACTACAACTAGTGGATTCTGTATACAAAAGACAACATATTTCTACCCGGTGCCTTGAAAGCTCCTTCATGTTCTCTGTCATCAGATAAAGCAGGGATCTACTCAGATAATCACACTACAACTAGTGGATTCTGTATACAAAAGACAACATATTTCTACCCGGTGCCTTGAAAGCTCCTTCATGTTCTCTGTCATCAGATAAAGCAGGGATCTACTCAGATAATCACACTACAACTAGTGGATTCTGTATACAAAAGACAACATATTTCTACCCGGTGCCTTGAAAGCTCCTTCATGTTCTCTGTCAACAGATAAAGCAGGGATCTACTCAGATAATCACACTACAACTAGTGCATTCTGTATACAAAAGATAACATATTTCTACCCGGTGCCTTGAAAGCTCCTTCATGTTCTCTGTCATCAGATAAAGCAGGGGTCTAATCACACTACAACTAGTTTATTCTGTATACAAAAGACAACATATTGCTACCCGGTGTCTTGAAAACTTCTGCAGCTCAGTCTCATCAGATAAGAAGCTCTCTCTGTGCAAGCCCGTCCAGCAGCTGTTGTCAGGTCGTATCTAATAGAAGCTTTGAAGTAACTAAGGGCAGGTAAGGAAGGCTGTAGCTCTCTCAGGCTGCAATTTTTGCAATCATAAATATTTAGAAAAGTGATTTAATACCCATTTTGGAGGATCCCACGTCAACATTACATCGTGGCAAAACCCCTTTAACTATATATTTATGAATCTTCAGCCATCCCTGGAGAATTGTAGTAGAGATCTCCTGGTTAGGATAGACCTTCTCCCACCTAGCAAAAATCCTGCAAGGCCCCTCGTCTTCTGAACCCCTAGGAAGACCAGCATATAGCGCTGATAGAGAGTGGTCTGTTGAAGAAGTAGGGCCAATGACATTATCAAAAGCATTCAACTTAAAATGAGACGGCTTCATGTCCTTACTTCTATAAAAACTCACTATTTGGGAGTAGGCCAAAAAATGCGATGGTGGCAAGGAATATTTTTGAGATAATTCTGAGAGAGAGTAAATCCGTTGGTGGGAAGGGTGAATAAGCTGGGAAATAGTTAAAATCCCTTTACTCCTCCAGACTTTAAATTGGGGGTTATCAAGTCCAGGTTTGAATTCTGGGTGACCATAGATAGGAAGGTATCTACTGGTCTGGTAGGGCAGAGAGAACAGGGTTCTACAGGCCTTCCAGGCTCCGATCGTGTCCCTCACAAAGAGGCTATGCTTCGCCACCTTAGGAAGAGCAGAATATTTGGTATGAAGAAGGCCTGGAAGCGTCCATGGGTGAACCAGTGCCGTGTAAAATATATTTATGGGACATGACTTTAGAACACAAAAAAATTGTAAATATGCAAAACCTGCAGGAACATTTGTGGAGTCTCTGAATTTGTTCTGAGAAATAGTATTGCCTCCATCAGATCCTGCATACATCTGATCTAATTATTTCCAGGCTAGAGAACGGCCTCTCTACACTAACTTGGGTTGGGGGTAAAGCGGTGACCACAGGGGCAACATCTCTAACAATGTCAGGGTATAAAGGAATTGCCTCAGCCACAGTCAGTTTTGATGAATAGTTGATCTTCTACTTCTTTGAAAGCAGGTGAACATTTTGCTGAAATCTGTTTGCCCTGGGAGCAGGGAAACTTTCCCCTGGGGCAGTGCTTTTGCCTGCTCCATGTCATCAATTACACTCCTCATGGGGATGAGGCTGAAGATATGGGAGCAGCAGCACTGGCCGGACCCAATTCCTCTTGCTCTTTGCATCGAACTAACTGGACCAACTTATTATATATTTTGGGAGTTGGTCCCTTTTATAACATCTCCGACTCCTGCAAAATAGCCACCGACTCCGACTCCACAGCCCTGTATACATGTAGTGTTCTTTAGTTATAGTTGTAAACTTCTTGTTCCCTACCACAACCAATCACAGCGCAGCTTCCAAATTTGAGTAAAAGTAATAAAAATGAATAGGATTAATACAAAGCTGCACTGTGATTGGTTGCTATGGGCAACAAGGATCAAGCTGACTAAAAAACCCCTCAGTCTGCCTGTTGCCCACTGCAGCCAAACACGGTGAAGCTTTGATCCTCCGGAAATATAAAAGCTGCGCTGTGATTGGTTGCTATGGGCAACAACAAAGAAGCTGAATTTAAAAAGTACATCTGCCGATTGCCCTCTACAACCAATCACAGCGCAGCTTTAATGCTCCTGAAATCTAAAAGCTTGGTTGTTATGAGCAACAAGGAGGAAGCTGATTGAAAGACTGTATCTGCCTATTGCCTTCTACAACCAATCAACTTCCTTCTTGTTGCTCATAACAACCAATCACGGTGCAGCTTTTAGATTTCAGGGGAATTAAAGCTGCACTGTGATTGGTTGTTATGAGCAACAAGCTGAAAGCTGATTGGATGCAGATATAGTCTTTCAATCAGCTCCCTTCTTGCTGCTCATAACAACCAAAATTTCTCCTGAAATCTAAAAGCTGCGCTGTGATTGGTTGTTATGAGCAACAAGGGGGAAGCTGATTGGTTGTAGAGGGCAACAGGCTGATATAGTCTTTCAATCAGCTTTCTCCTTGCTTCTCATAACAACCAATCACGTCGCAGCTTTAATTCTCCTGAAATCTAAAAGCTGCGCTGTGATTGGTTGTTATGAGCAACAAGCTGAAAGCGGATTGGTTGCAGATATAGTCTTTCAACCAGCTTCCTCCTTGCTGCTCATAACAACCAATCACAGCACAGCTTTTATTCTCCCGAATCGAAATGCTGCTGTCTGATTGGCTGCTATGGGCATTGTGACTAACATAACTTTTGTTGCAGACAGAACCTTGGAATTCTCTATAGACATGAGCACAAGTTTCCAAATCAGACACCGCCATCGCATTCACCTGCGCTACAACTTTGCCGGGATCTGCCCACCACGATCTACTGTCTGGATCACAGAGATCTGCGAACGATCATGAAGACAACCGAGGCGATCACTGACCTGAGACATCCCGGGAACTGACACTCACGTCCCTGCGCAGCACTACTGACAGCTCCCCGCGGCGAGCACCTGCAGCACCGCAGACCACGCCCCACTACGGAAACACAGCTGCTGATTGGTAGCTCAGCCGCGGAGCGCCTCAGGTGATTGGTAGATGTGTAGGCCACGCCCACAACCTAAACCGCACCCACATAAGACTTCAGCTCCTGGACAGCTCCACTGGCTACGCCCATCTCGGAAGCCACGCCCACTATATATAGACACTTCACAGTCGTTTATCCGGGTATTCGTACACCTGAGCCCCTCCAGGTGTAGTCACAGTCAATGTAACGACATATGAGGAGAATACAGAGGGAGAACTACAAGTATCACGTCGCCCTGCACTAATTCCCACCCGCAAAAACTGCCTCGATCATAACGGTCTTTGTCGCACGCACCAACCAATCACAGCGCAGCTTTCATTGTTGTTATCAACTGCACTACGGGTATAAGCTGTGTTGTGATTGGTTGTTTTAGCTTATAGCAACCAATCACAGCACAGCAGTCCTTATCTATCAATGAAATGATTGGTTCCCGTGTGCAGCCAATCTCATTTTGTTTTAGTCAGCTGTATCCCATAGCAACCAATCAGAACACAGTTCTCATCTAGCAATTAAATGAAAGCTGTGCTCTGATTGGTTCCTGTGTGCAGCCAATCTATTTTTATTTTAGTCAGTTTTATCCCATAGCAACCAATCAGCAAAGCTCTCATCTGGTAATGAAATGAAAGCTGAGCTCTGATTGGTTTCTGTACACAGCCAATCTCATTTGGTTTTAGTCAGTGTTATCCCAATTAACCAATCAGAGCACTGTTACTCAATCAACAAAATTAAAGCTGTGCTTTGATTGGTTCCTGTGTGCAGCCAATCTAATTTTGTTTTAGTCAGTTTTATCCCACTGCAACCAATCACAGCACAGCCCTCGTCTAGTAATGAAATGAAAGCTGCACTCTGATTGGTTCCATTGTGCAGCCAATCTAATTTTGTTTTAGTCAGCTGTATCCTACAGCAACCAATGACATCACAGCCCTTATTTAATAATTAAATGAAAGCTGTGCTCTGATTGGTTCCTGTGTGCAGCCAATCTTATTTTGTTTTAGTCAGCTGTATCCCTTTGGCAGCCAATCAGAGCACAGCCCTCATCTAGTCATAAAATGAAAACTGCGCTCTGATTGGTTCCTGTTCGCAGCCAATCTAATTTTGTTTTAGTCAGTTTTATCCCATAGCAACCAATCACAGCCCAGCCCTTATCTAGTAATGACATTAAAGCTGCCCTCTGATTGGTTCCTGTGTGCAGCCAATCTGCTATGACATACATTTTTATCCATGTTGCCCATAGCAACCAATCACGTTCCCGCTCCAACTTTCAAGAGCTGATAAAAAGCTGCCCGGTGATTGGTTGCTGTGGGCAGAAAGAAGAACAGAAAAGCTTCTGCAACCAATGACAGTGCAGCCTAAAAATGAAAGCGACGCAGTGATTGGTTGCTGAGTACAGCAGCTCTATGGGTATTTTTTGTTCTTTTATTGCAGGTCCTTTTATCCTTGCGTTGCTCATAGGAAGCGATCACATTACAGCTATAATTTTTTTAAAGCTGTTAAAAAGCTGCAATTTGATTTCTTGCTTGGGGCAACAAAGATGAAAAAGATTCCTGCAATAATGGGGAAGAAAAATCAATTTGCTGTATGCAGCAACCAATCACAGCCTCGCTTTCATTTTCAGGCTGCTCTGTGAATGGTTACAAAAGTTTTGCTTTTGTTTTCCCTGCCCATAGCAACCAATCAGATGACAGATCTAAATTTCAAGATCTGATAAAAAGCTGCAATGTGGTTGGTTACTTTGTTGTTATTGCAGCATCTTTTTCATCCTTGTTGCCCATAGCAACCAATCAAATCGAGACTTTTTTGCCAGCTCTTAAAAAATGGTTCCTATGCGCAGAAAGGATTAAACTTTCTGCAATAAAACAACAACAAAAATAGATTTGCTTTATACAGCGACCAATCACAGAGCAGCTTTTATATGTTATGTATGTAGCCCTCTCGAATGTACAGCGCCCTGGAATCAATGGCGCTCTAAAATACATTATATATATATATATATATATAAATATATATATATATATATATATATATATATATTATTGTGGAGGGTTTTGCGTCAGGTAGGCAAACAGGGGCTTCCACAGACAGAGACAGTGGCACGAAATAGTTTCAAGCTCCAGGCGCTGCCTGGGTTTATTCAGCAGCACATAACAAAAAAAAAAACAAGCCTTGACTTCAGCTAAACAGAAATAAACGCCTGCTCGGCTGAGCGCTAGCTACACACAGTTTATCCTCACTATGCTTGTTTGCAGACAGCCGTCTGTTACTCACAGCAAGGTATTCCTCAGAGTGACACCAGCCTAATAAAAAACCAAACACAGGCCTGTAGGTTCAGGCTTTATAGGCCTTAGCCCCGCCTCACCTGGGCTTGGAGGTGGCCACCCACCCGGCTCTTGACCACTCCAGGAAAAGCCGACCCGGACACAAGCGTGATGGAACGCGCTTATACTAAACAACATGTCAGTAGCATAGTGCTACTGAACACACAGGACTGTCGGCTTCCCCTTACACCGAGTCCAGGCCCCTCGGTGACACGATCTGCCCAGGTACCAGCCTAAGGCAGCTTAGGAGAGTACTCTATGGGAAATATATCTTCCGTCACTATTCCCCCTGTCACTTCTCACATACCCACCCCTCTGTTCGAACCTGTGGGTCGGACAAACTTGGCCACCAAACAATCGTTCGGGGACAGAGCATCCAGCATTGCCCACTGAAGTTTTCCCGCTCTGTGTATCTTCTCCACTGTGACAACTTAAAACTTTTGCAAAGTAAAGTAACCACCTGATGTGACCCTCGCATGTCTCTCCTTTGCCTGAGACATCCATGTTCTCGGAGAAATGACATTAACTTACAATTGCGAAGCGGTCGCCTAAAAGATAATCTCTCAGGGCTTCAAAGGCCCACTATGATGCGCCAAACACTCACCGCTCCAACTATCTACATAAATTTTTCTCTCCCTGTTGTTAGTCTTCCTGCTCAGGATAATATACGGGATATCTCCTCACACACACCCCCACCTTCCTTGGGAAATGACAGCTCCCCGGTTCCAGACATCAGACGCATCTGTACGTGTACCATGAGTCCCCCTCTAAAATTCGGTGTGACCAACACCGGATGATCTGCGCAGAGGACCTAAATCTCTTTAACCTCTCAGCATCTTTGGTAAGCAAGCGCTTTTTTCTTGCTCTGGTGTCCCCATTTGACTCAAACAGACTTGCTATTGCCTAGTCAAAATCTGTCTAGTGTGCGCTTGAGCTATAAGCTCTGGCACAATTATTTTAATAAATCGCTCCGAAATACCCCAACCAGAGACCTAAAAAAGCTCGTCACCTTGCCCTTTTAGTTTCTGGGTACTGTGGAGCAGCCTTGTATTCTTCAATTTTATTAACCAGAGGTTTTATGACACCCCTGCCTAATATGTATCCCCAGGTATCTGGCCCTTCCTCAAGCCTAAGGGCGCATTTTTTTGGGTTTGCGGTAAGCCCTTCTCTAAAGTTGAACCCAGTACTGCGCCTTCACCTTTGGTAGTTGTGTCTATCCCAATCTTCGCTGAAAGATAATGATAACATCCAAGATATTGGCCGTAAGTCATTACTGATACGATTGGGGTTTTAGGATGACATCCATTAGTCCTTTGAAAGGTTGACTGGAGCCCCATGTAACACCCAAAGGTAAACTGACGAACTTCCACTGCAACAGCCCGTCTGGTGTAGGAATAAACGCGGTCCTTCTCTTTGGCCTTTCTGTTAGGGGAACTTGCATTAACCTTTATTTATATCTAGGTGAGAGAAGTACCTTCATGGCCAAGTCTCTCAATTAAGTCACCACCCTTGGCATGGGTAAGGTCAAAATTTTGATACCTCATTTAGTCTTCCGGAAGTCTCATTACAGAATCGTAATGAGCCATCCGGCTATTTGCGGTATCGAAACGATGGGCTGTGACCATTCACTGCAGGACGTCCTCAATTACCCCGAGTGTTCATAACACAATTTCGACCTCCTCAGATATGAGCTTCGTCCTACGCGCTTCAGGGACCCGGTAAGGATTAATGGAGACTTTTTACCCCTGTCTGTTACGATATCATGGGCCTTATGTACATCTGTACGCCCAGGTTAGCTCTGAAAACACGTCCTTATTTCTTGTATGAATTCCCTGGTTCTTGTATTTTTGATAGATCTTCGACAGCGCGCGATCTGACAGCATAGACCTCTGAGGGGCACAGACAAGGGGCGTCTTCACACGCAGTCAGGGCCACTCACACACTGCGCGTCTCTTAAACCACGCTTTAATCATGTTTACGTGGAACAACTGTTTCTGGCATCCGCTTACCGGGCTGGTATAGTCCTACGTCAATTCACGTCCTCCCACTCTTTTCAATCACAACATATTGCCCTGCCCATTTTGCTAGGAAACTTGTCTTCTACCAGTAGGACCAATATTAACACCTTCACCCCAGTAACCGATCGTCCTGGTTAAAGCTCCGAACCTTTCAGTCCAGACTATATGACACACGGCTTATTGAGACCACCTGATGCCTGAGGGGAGGGTGTAGGTGTGGGGTGTGGTTGTTGGGCGCAGGGGAGCGGGTGGGATTTTGGGCCACACCGCGATCCTACTGCATTTGGGAGACGTGTTCAATCCACACTACGGTAGGGGTCGACTCCTGCTCCCCCGGTCTCCTTTGCGATAGTCCAGGAGGCCACGTGTACGTCTACCATAAACCAGCTCAAATGGGAGAGAAACCAGTGGATATTGTTGAACTTCCCGACTGGAGAACATTAAATAGGTCAAAAAGAAACAGTCCCAGGTCTTTCTCCCGTTCATACTCACCACCCCTCTTTAAGCATGTCTTTTTAACGACTTGTTTAATCTCTCCACAAGACCGTCTGTTTTG
Source organism: Phyllomedusa bahiana (assembly GCA_025379985.1). Taxonomy (NCBI): domain Eukaryota; kingdom Metazoa; phylum Chordata; class Amphibia; order Anura; family Hylidae; genus Phyllomedusa; species Phyllomedusa bahiana. The sequence goes on from JAODAL010008514.1 coordinate 20,260, forward strand.
GGGGTGATACACAGCGTACGCAAGTGCTTAATGATTCAGCAGTTTGCATAACTCCCTGTAACCTTGTGACATAAAGGGGGTCCCTTATTCTGGTAAGATCTCCTATGGTAATACCAGTACGGGAGAACAATATAAAACAGCCTCCTTCGCAATAACTTTTGAGGAGGTATTCGCAAAGGAACATCCTCATGGGTACGTAGTGGCCATAGTCCTAATACCAACAATATATATTGATGTCCGCGTGGCAATTATACTAATGGGCCTACTAAGGATCCATTGCGATCCTTTCAAAGGGCCACCTTCGATTATAGGTAAGCGGCACCAAGGGACTCCTGTAATGGGGCATATGTGAGCTGTAAGTTGACACTCTTGGTCATGATTCGCAGACCGTTTTACCTCCCCATGTACCCCTGGCCAGAAAAACCGTTGAGATGAATACAGTTTTCTGTGGTTTTCTCGCTGCCTAGATGACCTCCGAGCACATGCTTTTGCGCTAGGTCCAAGACCATTCTGCCTGTATGGCTGAGGCACCACTAGCTGTTTCCACCACCTCCCCCCTGACACTGTCGACCTGGTAGCAGCAAGCCCTTAGATTATGCCAGGAGTGGGGAACACCGTTGTCAGCCCCGGGGTATTGTGGTTCCCCATTCACAACCTTTACATTTTTCCCGGGCTTTTGGCCAAGGTAGGGGTCTCGGAGCTAGCAGTCCCGAAATTATCTGGTGAAAACCTCCAGGTCAGGCATAGCTGTCAACCCTCTCCTGGTCCTCGTCCTCCACCTGTAAGTAGCCGCTAAGGGAAAATTATAATTACTTCAGTGGTCACCCCTACTGCCTGAACTGTAACTTACGGTGTCAAAGGGTCAGGGTTAACATGACCAGCATAACATCAGCATGAACTATTTGCAGTACATGACATATTCTCACGCCACTTCCCAAAATTGGGGAAGGTCTCTCCCCAAAACACGGTGTGCTTAAGGGTCCTCACCACGGCCCACCCTCATGTGAGGCACACCACCAGAAGTCTCCAGTTTTAGACTAGGGCGGTAGGTACTCTTTGGTGTCCCATGTATACATAGGACCCCTATAACCTGTCCGTGAAATGAGTTTAGGGTCAACCAGGCCTGGCTGTGCACTAGTGTGACCAAACTCCCTGAAGTCGGCCAATCTATAGCCGTAACCGGTATTCGTTCACCTTAAGATGTGACACAGCTGCTGATCAGTTTCCTGGCACAGTCTCTGCGGAGCACACGGGCGTGCAAACAACGACCTACGCCTAGCTGAGTCACATCCATATACTCGTACCGTAAGAGGGACAGGTTTGCGGCCAGTATGGCCAGGTCCATGACGACCGCCAACATATGACCCGGCCTGGTCAACCTTGAGACTCCGGCCTGTGCCGGCCATGTCACATTTGGTGGACTCATTCCTATCTTCCTATCAGAAGATACCTCCGACCTGCTGGGCCACCCCCTTTGGGACACTCCTTTTACCCCCCTTTGATAAGGAACAAGTCTTACCAGACAATCCGGCCGATCTTGCAGTTACCTGGGTTGAGGCGTCCATGAGGTACGGCTTGCAGTAAATCCTACAGTAGGCCTCTACCTCTCGACTATGTTAAGGATGTGCTCCGCATCTTTGGGTCCCCTTGTCCTTAACCCAGCGCTGGATCTCCGTATGCAACGAGCGTGGGATAACACTTATCCAGGACAACCTTCGTCGACCATCTGTGTCAGCGTATATTCCTCCCGGGGCTGTACACCACCTTTTAACCAGAATGTACCAGGTATCATACATTATATGGATCGAGCGGTGGTATAGGTTCTCAGAGACGAAGGTCGCAGTTATCGCACCCGGCGGCCCATGCACATGTGATGTTCACACTTCCTAAGCGTAGCCAGAATCATCGCCCACTTACAACTTGGCATAAGTCCGGCGTCTGCTCCGCTGAGGTCAAAACTACCCTTTTGAAGCGATTCCCCAGCAGGAAAAGGGCGCGCCAACTGACAATCCTCCGCCCAGTGCTAGCACTGGTAGGCGCACGTCGCTCTGCCACCCATCAAAGAGCTGCAATGTATGCCTCGACGTCGTCCGTGGGCATGTCATCTTCTGTAGCGACGTCTGTTACGCAGTACGGTGGTGGGAACGAAACTTGACGACCTCTGCACACTATTATTTTTGCTCCACGGCTTGTACCTGCTCCTGCAGCATGGCGGTTGATGTAGTCCTGCTGTACCTGCAAGGCGCGTCGATTTGGCGACTCTATTAGCAGCGCGTTTGCGTTTCCGCCTGGCCCTGCAATGGCTCCACATGCACTTTCTGCTGATTGGCTGTCATCAGCTGGAGACTGCGTTGGCCTGCGATGAGTTGCCTTTACCAGTTCCTTCCAACATGGCCGTGTCTGGTGGGCTGTGTATTGCAGCTTTGTATCCAGGACAAAGGATTTACAGCCAGTTTTCCACGAGTCGATGCCCCTAGACAACTGGCTGCAGCAAAAAACACGTTTATGTCTCTTTAATGTCTGCCAGCCCGCATCCGAAGGCACCATATGTGGGAGGTTGTACGACATGTAGTAGCAAACAAGGGGCTTCACATACAGAGACAGTGACACGGAAATAGTTCAGCTCCAGGCGCTGCCTGTGGGTTTATTCAGCAGCACATAACAAAACAAAAAGCAAGCCATGACTATCAGGCTAAACAGAAAATAAACGGCCTGCCTCGCTGAGCGCGTAACTACATCAGTTTTATCCCTTCACTATGCCTTGCTGCATACAGCGTCTGTATACTCTACAGCAAGGTTTTCCTCAGAGTACACAGCACCAAACACAGGCCTGTAGGTTCAGGCTTTTATAGCCTGAGCCCCGCCTCACCTGGGCGTGGGGAGTGGCCACCCACCCGGCTCTTTGACCACTCCAGGAAAAGCCGACCCGGACACAAGCGCGGATTGGAACCGTCTAAATATTTCTAAAACAACATGTCAGTAGCATAGTGCTACTGACACACAGGACTGTCGGCTTCCCTTCAACGGAGTTCCAGGCCCTCGGTGACACGCGCTCTGCCCTGGCTACCACCTAGAGGCAAGCATAGGAGAGTACTCTTGGGGAAATATAGCTATCCGAGTCCACTATTTCCCCCTGCGCCACTGTCCCTCACCCGGTCGAATAATAGTATAACTAATTATATAATTATAATATATCTATTTCTAATTTTTTGTTGCAGCTCTTGGCTCTAATGATTGCGATGCAAAAGGTTTTCATTTTCTTCTCGTTTTGCCCATAGCGACCAATCACAGGGCAGCTTTTTTAATACAGCTCTTTAAAGTTTTAGATATTATGTTCCCACAGTCCTGGTTGCAATACCGTTATTTATGCGGTCTACATATCTTCGATTCGAAATAAAAAAACAAATTCTAAACAGCGCTGCGTCAACAAACGCGTTACCATCACAGCATCTACCACTGCGTTTTGGCTGCAAGACATGAAACCACCTATTGTTCTTAAATAGAACGCTGCTCGCGTCAACGAACAAGAATTGACATGACAATTCTTTGAATGGATCCGAAAGACACAAGTGAACACTGCATCAGTCGATCACAGGTCCTGAATACCAGAGAGCGATGCGGTTTTTACATGGAAACAATGGAAGTGCACACTTCACAATGGTACGATGCGTGTTTGGGTCGATTTAGGGTTCGAAACATGGATCCAAACATGCATCTAAAAATGGATCCAAAATCTGATTCAACACGCCGTGTGAACATACCCTTAGAGCTGTGATGTGATTGGTTGCTATGGGCAACAAGGTTAAAAAAGATGCCTGCAACAACAAAAAATTGGATTTGTTATACTCAACAACCAATTACATTACAGCTTTTTGTGAGGTCCAAAATCCGACGGCATTTTCACACCGCTGGACGGCACCGCCGTTTTTTCTTGCGCGGATTTCGGGTTCCCAGCGGCCCAGTACAATGGGGCGTCAAGAATCCAACAGCGGAATATACAACGTGTTCTCTCTTACGCCGGACGATTCTAAGTTTAGGAGACCCTCAGTAAAAAATCTGTGCTGTGTAGACTACAGCGCGGATTTTCTATTGAGCGCTACACAGCGCTGGGTACGGCCGAGTTTTCATTGGATTCAAATCCGCTGAAAAACCAACCAAAATAAAGCTCTGTGTAAACCGAGCTTTAAAATTTAGAGCTGTAATCACAGGAGAGCTTTTAGGTTGATCTGTACTTGCAGAAGTTTTTCTTTTCTTTTTTCTGCCCATAGCGACCAATCACATTGCAGCTTTTCTCAGCTCTTGGAAGTTAGAGCTGTAATATAATTGGTCGCTATGGGCAGGGAGAAGAAAAGAAAAACTTTAGTGACCACAGAGCCGCCTGAGAAATGAAAGCGACGCTGTGATTGGTTGCTGTCCAAAGGCGAAACTTGCAGCTCCTGGGCCCTAGTGCAAATAGTGAAATGGGGCCCCTCAGCTACCATGTGCCATTGACAATGCTGTGGAAGAAGAGCCTTTTAGGCCCCCTCAAGCTGCATATCCCCCGTAGTGGCTGCTACCTCTACACCCCCTATAGCTATGCCCCTGTTAGGGTATGTTCACAAGGCTTAATTGCGGGGCGTACAGTACGGCCCGCAATTACGCCTGGTCTTCGGGAGCTGCGCTGATTAGTGCTCACCCCTGCGACGTGTGGGGGCCGGCAGCCCGCCGGCCCCATAGACATGCATTGCTCGCGGCGCAAGTCAATTATATCCCCAAGCGTACAATACGATCGTATTGTATGCCCAGGGAGAGGAGGCGTAATCCATAGTTACCGTAATGACTGGGGCGCATTTCGCTTGTATTAGAGGGCAGTACGCTCGCAATACGCGGCAAAATGCTCCCCAAAATAAGCCGTGTGAACATAGCCTTACTGGCATGCTTTTCATCGTTGACGCCCTTAGCAACCAGTCACATAACAGCTCTAATTTTCAAGAGCTGATAAAAAGCTGTCATGTGATTGGTCACTATGGGCAGAAAAAAAAGACAAACCAATCACATCACAGCAGGGATGTAGCTACAGGGGGTGCAGAGGTAGCAGTCGCTACCGGGCCCTGCCGCCTGTGGGGGCCCAAAAGCCTTCCTGCCACATAAGGAGAGACCAGCATTGTAAGTGGCACATGGTAGCTGGGGGGCCTATTTAACTTTTTGCACTAAGGCCCCGGAGCTTCAGGTTACGCCTCTGCATAACAGCTGTAACTTTCAAGAAGTGATAAAAAGCTGCAATGTGATTGGTCACTACCAATCACACAGCAGCCTGAAAAACATATATAAAAGCCGCCGTATATTTCTGCAAAAAAAAATTTAAAGATTAAAAAGCGTAAAAAAATGCACAAAAAAACCTTCCGTGTGAAAGCCCCTTTACTATAAAAATGAGGAGAAATCATTTCTGTCATTTAGCCCTAACGGACCCAATGCTTCTGTCCGTAGCATCCACCTAGATCAGTTTAGACAAACTGCGGCCCTCCAGCTGTTGGGAAACTACAACTCACATCATGCATTTATATAATCTGCAAACCTCCCAACTGTCCCTATTTTGGAGGGACTGTCCCTATTTTTAACCCTTGTCCCTCTGTCCCTCTTTGCTCTATAAATGTCCCTCTTTTTCATTTGAGAAATAGATTTGCGTCAATAAACTGACTATCTTGCTTTAAAAAGTATCTGATGGCTTAGTACCTGTATATTACGGAACAATGTACTAAATATTTCATCATTGGACACAATGCAATCCTGAGAATGTGTCCCTTATGGCTGTCCAAAAAGTTGGCATGTATGTGTGTGGGCGTGGTTAGAGGCGTGTCTTAGTATGATGTCATGTGTTTGGGCGTGGTTAGAGGCGTGGCCTGATGTGTCCCTTTGCAATCTCTAAAAGTTGGGAGGTATGAATCTGTAACAGTGGGCATGATGGGAGTTGTAGTTTCCCAACAGCTGGAGGGCCGCAGTTTGAGACCCCTGGTTTAGAGTAACCTGGTACGTCTGTCCATTCCCCAGGCGCGTCCACACGGCAGTGGTAAAATGACGGTGGGATTCTGTTAAAGAATCCGGCCGGTATAGTATCGTCTTTCCAATGGTTTTGGGGGACAGTTCTATCTGCGGTTTGCGGGTTCGCCTGTCTCCCTTAACTATTCCATTCCATTTGCGCACCCTAAAACTTGACGGAAGATTGTGCATGTTCCGAGTTTTTTAGGGACGCCGGCGGCTGAAAATCCGTTCAGTGTGAACTACTGAACAGATTTTCTATTAACGTCTATGGGGACGGGTTCTTGTTGGTTTACACGCTGTTTTCAAATCCCCAAAAATCCGTCTGAAAATCCGATCGCTCACGTACAAAGCATAAACTTTATGTTCCAAAAATTCTAATTATAGGAAGTAGTTAAAAACGACGCGTTTCTTCCCTCCACACCGTAACAGCCATTAAGAAGTCTAAACCCTCTGAAACGCTACTAGACCTCAAGGGCCCACTATTTCCTGTCACAGATGATCCGCTGTTCCCCCCTGGGTGGTCTGGCACTTCCTTTCTGGGTCGGACTGGGAGTACTGCGGGAGTACTGCGGCCATTGAATGACCTTCTAACCTGCCCTCCTACTTCCAAGAATAACTATGAATACATGCAATTGCACCACTTCTTTTCCTCCATTTCTAGAACGATAGACCTCACTAGGGCCCTGGCCCCCTTTGAGAGAATTTGGGCCCAGCGCCCGACGCCTAGGCACCTCATCTCCTCACTCTACCAATTGCTTCTCTCCCCTTCTTCCCAGCCCCGTCCTTCCTTTTGTAAAGCCTGGGAAGCAGAGCTTCAAAAATCTTTTACAGAAGCCCAATGGCAGAAAAGTTTAATTCTCACGCATAAGGCGGTCATTGCTTGTAAGGCCCATGAGACGAATTACAAGGTTCTATCTAGATGGTACAGGGTCCCAGTTCTGCTGCACAAGTGGTTTCCTGCGATCCCCAGATACCTGCTGGAGGTGTAACAAAGAAGTAGGGACAATGTCCCACATTTGGTGGGGCTGTGATGTTTTGCAAGATTTTTGGGGTAGGGTACTGCGGGCTATTCTTGAATGTACTGGGCTCTCCATTCCTAATACCCCGAGGCAACCCTATTATATATGCTCCCTTCTACACAGGGGGTACATAAACGGACCTTGGTCAGATATCTCCTTCAGGCAGCAAAAACTGTTATCCCTCGGAGATGGAAACAAACCAACTCTCCTTCCCTGGCGGAGTGGGCTGAGGAGGTGGCCTTGACCCACCGCATGGAGGAGCTGATAGCACAGAGCCCCGATTCCACGCAGAAACTGATTTCGACCTGGTGTCCGTGGGTACTCTACAGGGACTTCTCTGACTTCAAATCCCTCCTAGGACCCATGACCTGAGATAGGAAGGGCCTAGGGAGACAGGTCCTTGCTGGTGGGTCCGGACTGACTTTCCTCCTCGGTGCCCCCCTGACCGGCCTGTGGGTGGGCCACGTGGCCCGGGATCCGCACAACTCACACTCTCTTTTCCTTCCTCTCTCTTTGTTAGTTGACAATTTATTTGGTTATCTCATCCCTCTCTAGACCCACATGGTGCCTTACTCTCTTCTGCTAGTACCTTTCTTCTGGGTGCCCTACCGATGCATATAGCTTGACTTATAGCTCGAGATTGGCCAGCCTCACTTGGTTTCTTGTGAGGGGCTATCCCGAGCATGGTTGGGATGTTCCTCCCCGACATTGGCACCCCGTGATAGCCGCACTAAGGTTTCCTGTAGGGAATTTTACCGACTTTCCCTGTTGTTGTTTTTCATGTTTTTTTGGGGTTTTCTACCAAACGTTTAACTGTCTGTTGTTGCAATTTATCTACGTTCACCTCATTTGATTATCTTCCCGTGTGAATTTTACTGTTTATAGAAAAAAACTGTTAATAAAAAATTTAAATTTGAAAAAAACGACGCTTTTCAAGCCTATACAGCTATTGGTTGTGACATACACGCAGATTACTAACATGTATTAGCCAATTGGAGGAATGCAAGTTACAAATTGAAAGCAGTCTACGCAGATAAGAGAAGGATGAGCCCGTACCTCTCTCTTTTGGTACATTGTATTACATCATCGCACCATCATACATAAACCACGAAGTCTTCTTTGCACGTTGGCAACCGTTCATGGCAGGGTTCATTTCAGATGAGGAGATCGCTCGTCTTGTATCTCAATTCAGGTATTCCGGTTCGTACCTGAAGGCTGATCTTTTGGGAACCTTGGGAAGACTTAAACTTCCATAACAGACCCTGGGGTAGATGAAGGAGGGTTCAGACATCACTACCCAACTCACTCATTTACGTAATCTCTCCAACGAAGGAAAACAAACAAAAAAATATCCCCCTTCACCTAATCACCTGATCACTTACTCTCTTACCTACCAATTCCTAAAATGCACTATACATCTAGATACCAACGTTAGAAATGCTAAGTAAGTTATCGGACCTGGGGGCGGTACCTCTCTCTTCTGTTTGGCACGGAGTTACAGTTTTAGACGTTGTATGTGTTAACATTTTTCTTTATCCATCTATCCTTGTTTCGCTCGATATTAATTGACGGACTAGTCGACAACTAACGGACATGGATAGATTGTGTTAGTACTGATGGACAACCTTGTATATAGATCCAATCACTAGATTGAAACATTATGTAAAGGGGGCGCTCCAGGTCCGTACCCAGACCCACGACGCTTGATTAAAAACCCGATGGGCAAAATTACCCACTTCGAGGGGTGATTATGTGGGGTTGGGGTGCGGGTCGGGTCACCTAGAAAGGGAAAAAAACAAACAAAAACAAAACACCGGTTGAAATATATGTGAGACTCGATATGAGACGTTTGCCCAAATCATAAAAAACAAAATTTTCGCTCATATTCTTTCCTGCTATTTCCGGTGTAAAAAAATGTTCATGTATATGATTCAATTTCTTGTTGCAGATTGTTCAGTCTATGTTGTATTCGGAAAATCAATAAAAAGAGTTAAAAAAACCCCCCAAAAAAACACAAAGTCTGAACGACATGTTATGTTTGCTTTTCTGATCATTGCCCATAGCAACCATTCACTGATAGCAACCAATTTACAGCTGATAAATTCTGCAATGTGATTGGTTACTATGGGCTGAAAGAAGAATAGAAAAGCTTTTGCAACCCATCGTAGGGAACCTACAATAAAAGCTTCCCTGTGATTGGTCGCTATGAACAGAAAAAAAGAAAGTATAAACTTTTGCAACCAATCACAGAGCAGCCTGCAAAAAACATAAAATAAAAGCCGCCCTGTGATTGGTCACTGTGTACGGCAAATGTATGTTCGTCGTTGTTTTATTGCACACAGTTTGATCCTCGCCGCCCATAGGAACCTATCACATTACAGCGTGTAACGCTCAGTAGTAATGGATCCTCTGGACCACTGCAAGCCAGGGAGCGGAATCTAAGTAGGTCCGGTTTTCACCAGAGCCCGCCACAAAGCGGGATGGACTTGCTGCGGCGGATTGCTACCAGGTCGCTACCCCTGACGTGACTTGCTTGCGGTAGCGGCTGAGGTGTGGCGAGGTCCAAAATCATAAGGCAGGCTAGTAGTCGGGGAAAGGCAGAAAGGTCAGGGCAGGCGGCAAAGGTTCGAGGTCGAGGGACAGAGGCAGAAAGGTGCGGTACATGGAATAACACAAGACACTAATGAAACGCTTCCTCTCAAGGTACAGGGCACTATCGATTCGGCAAGGTTACTGGGAAGGGGCAGAACTTAAATAGGGCCAGCGCCCGATGGAACCAATTATCGGCCAGCCACAGGAGCGCGCGCCCGACCCGGAACAGGAGAGCGGTGAGGTAAGTGCCGGCTAGAGCCGTGAGCTGCGGGCTGCGGGGACGGAGCCGCGACATCGCCGGCATCAGGAGCCGCAGCAGGGGTGCCGCGGCAACACGGGGCTGGGACAACTAACAGTACCCCCTGCCCCTTGCCTCCCCCTCCTCTCGGCCCGCAAAAAACCTAGTCAAAAGACCCCGGTCCAGGATGTTCTCCTCCGGCTCCCAAGACCTCTCTTCGGGCCCAAACCTCTTCCAGTCAACCAAAAAAAATCGTTTCCCCCTAACTGTCTTCCTGGCCAAAATTTCCTTGACGGTAAAAATATTGGTGAAGTCAGCTACGGGAGATGGGGGAACCCCCAACCGAGAAAACAGACCGGTTTCAACAGGGAGACGTGGAAGGAGTTTGGGATGCGCATAGTAGGAGGGAGCCGGAGCTTGTAGGCCACTGGATTGATGCGCCTCAGGACTTCAAAGGGCCCAAAGAACGGGGACCCAGCTTGTAGCTGGGGACTTTAAAGCGGACATACCTGGCAGAGAGCCAAACCTTATCTCCCGGAGCAAAGGAAGGAGGGGGTCTTCTTTTCTTGTCTGCCTGGACCTTCATACGGGCGGAGGCCTGAAGCAGGGACTGGCGCGTCTCCTTCCAAACGGCAAATAGTTCGCGGACCAGATTATCCACCGCAGGGAATCGGAGGAGGGAAAGGGGGAGGGAAGGGTGGGCGGGGGTGCCCCATGAAGCCCATGAAAAGGGGGATCCCCAAAAGAACAAGTCCAGGAATTATACGAAAACCTGCCAAGGGGACAGACTGGACACCTCACCGCCCCCCTTTATTAGGTACACCATGCAATAAGGGGTTTGGGCCCTTTTTTTCCCTTCAGAACTGCCTCAATTCTTGTGGATAGATTTCCCCAAGGGTTTAACGATTTCCAATTTGACCAAGGGCCAAAAAGTGCCCAAAAAATTTCCCCACACCATGACCCACCACCCCCGCCTGAACCGTTTGAAAAAGGCAGGTGTCCCTGCTTTCATGTTGTTGCGCCAAATTTTGACCCACCCTCCGAAGTGCAGCAGAAACAGACTCATCAGACCAGGAACGTTTTTCCAATCTTCTACTGTCCAATTTTGGAAAATTTGGGGAAATTTGGAGCCTCTTTCCTGTTTTAGCTGAAAAGGGGTGGCACCCGGTGTGGGTTTTTGGCTGTACCCTCGCCTCAAATTGCCGACTGTGCTTCAGGTGCTTCTGCCTACCTTTGGTTTTTAACGGGCGGCTATTTTGAGTCACTGTTCCTTTTTACAGCTCGAACCATCCCCATTCTCCCTTTTACCTCTGGGATAAAAAAGGCCTTTCCCCCAGCCCGCTCACTGGATTTTTTCTTTTTCGGACCTGCCTGTAAACCCCAGAGATGGTTGGCGTGAAAAATCCCAGGAGATCACAGTTTCTGAAAAACAAACCAGCCCTTTGGCCCAAAACCTCCCCGTTCAAAGGGAACCCCAAACACCTTTTTCCCCCCCTATGATTCGGTTTGAAATCAGGGAAATTTTCTTGACCATGCTACATGCTAAATGCACTGAGTTGCCGCCATGTGATTGGCTGATTAGAAATTAAGTGTTAACGAGCAGTTGGACAGGTGTACCTAATAAAGTGGCCGGTGAGTGTAATCATCTTGTCTAGCAGATGTGAAGTGGCGGAGATAGGTACCAAAGACTTGATTCACCCTCTCCACTTGCCCATTGGATTGTGGGTGGTACGCGGAAGAGAAGTCCAGTTCCACTTGTAGTAGTGAACAGAGGCCTCGCCAAAATCACGATACGAATTGAACTCCCCGGTCCGAAACTATATGCAAGGGGAAGTCCAAATGCAGTCGAAAGATATGTTTAAAAAAGAGATTGGCGAGCCGAGGCGCAAAAGGAAGGCCAGGCAAGGGAACGAAGTGTGGGCCCTTTTGGAAAAACGGTCAGTGAAACCACCAGAAAAAACAGTATTTCCCTCCAAAGGGGGGTGGTCGGTTATGAAGTCCATAGCAATATGGCTCCAAGGACTGCTAGGTACTGGCATAGGTTGGAGTAGTCCTGCAGGTTTGAGTCAAGGTTACTTGTTGCGGGCACAGGTGGTACAGGCCTCCACTAACTCCTTCACATCATTGGCAAGACCAGGCCACCAGTAGAACCGGGAAATCAAGGAACAGGACCTCTGTACCCCAGGGTGTCCAGCTATGCGAGAGCAATGGCCCCATTTCAGCACCCTCAACCGGATCGCAGGGCACATATGTCTTACCCGGGGGTACCCGTTGGAGGTTAATGGGAGCCACGGATACCAGACCTTCTGGAGGTACGATATGTCGTGGAGCGACCTCTTCTTCCCCACTAACATTGGAGGCACGAGAAAGGGCATCGGCCTTGATGTTCTTTTCTGCCGGTCGGAAATGGATAACGTAGTTGAACCGGGCAGAGAACAGAGACCCCCTTGCTTGGCGAGGGTTTAGACATTGCACTGTCTGGAGGTAGAGGAGATTTTTGTGGTCAATGAAGATATTCATGGGAAATCGAGCACCCTCCAGGAGGTGGCAACATTCTTCCAAGCTTAATGGCCAAAAGTTCTCGATCCCCAATGGTATAGTTTCTTTCTGCCGGTGAAAAGGTCCTGGAAAAGAACCCACAGGTCCGGGGCTTGCCCTTGTGCCCCTTTTGGGTGAGGACCGCTCCAGTCCCTATGGAAGAGGCGTCAACGAAGGGTTTTTCAGTATCAGGCTGGGATAACATAGGTGCGGAGGTGAATGCTGCCTTCAATTTGGAAAAGGCTTCTTTGGCTGCTGGTGGCCACAGTTTCGGGTTGGCATGCTTTTTGGTGAGAGCCACAGTCGGTGCTACCAACGTCGAGAAATGTGCTATAAAATTCCGGTAGTAATTGGCAAAGCTCAAGAAGCGTTGAATGGCCCGAATGCCAACGGGTCGTGGCCACTGTAGGACGGCGGAGAGTTTGGTGGGGTCCGTCTGTAGACCCTTGTCCGAGATTATGTATCCGAGGAACGGGAGACTGGTCTGGTGGAATAGGCCCTTTTCCAATCTGGCGTAGAGATGGTTCTCGCGCAGGCGTTTCAGGACCTGGCGCACATGCGACTGGGATCCTCTGGACCACCGCAAGCGATGGTAGTAGCCACGCCAGGGAGCGGAATCTAAGTAGGTCCGGTTTTCACCAGAGCCCACCACAAAGCGGGATGGACTTGCTGCGGTGGATTGCTACCAGGTCGCTACCCCTGACGTGACTTGCTTGCGGTGGCGGCTGAGGTGTGGCGAGGTACAAAATCGTAAGATCGGGTGAAAATACCAGGATGTCATACAAGTAGACCACTACGCAGACATACAGGAGGTCTCTGAAAATGTCATTGACAAATTCTTGGAAGACTGCTGGAGCGTTGCACAAGCCGAAGGGCATCACGAGTATTGAAGGCCGTTTTTCACTCGTCACCTTCCCGGATCCGGACGAGATTAGACGCCCCCCGTAAGTCCAACTTGGAAAAGACTTTGGCTCCCCGGAGACGATCAAAGACGATCAATGGTAAAGGATACCGGTTTTTAATGGTGATCTTGTTGAGACCGCGGTAGTCAATGCATGGTCTCAGGGATCCATCCTTCTACTCCACAAAGAAAAATCCGGCACCAGCCGGTGAAGTCGATTTGCGGATGAAGTCATTTTTTTTTTAATGTAGGCCAACATTGATTGAGTCTCGGGTACGGAGAGCGGGTAGACCCTACCCCGGGGAGGACTAGTCCCGGGCAGCAGATCTATAGGGCAATCATAAGGACGATGAGGAGGAAGTGTCTCTGCTTGCTTCTCAGAGAAGACGTCCTGGAAGTCCTGATACGGTTGCGGTAGGCCAGGTAGTGGCTTGAGAGGGGACTGTGGGCGCACCCGGCGAGGTGCTGATAGGTAGCGAGACTGGCAGTCTCGACCCCAATGCAAAACTTCACCCGTCTTCCAGTTGAGCCTAGGAGTGTGACGCTGCAGCCAAAGAAGCCCCAGTAGAACAGCCGAGGAAGAACGGGGTAACACGAAGAATGCAATCCTTTCCCTGTGCAAGGCTCCTACTTGTAGGACCACCGGTTCAGTCCGGAAGTGGATGGAGTCACTTAATAGCTCACCACTGACGGACGAGATGACCAAGGGCTGGTCTAAGCGGACCACTGGTCACCAAAGAAGCATCCAAAAAGCTCCCAGCAGATCCGGAATCCAGGAAGGCCGACACTTGGAATGAGATTCCGGAATTGGATGTGACCAGAACTGGCACCATGAGCCATGGAGAGGGATTGTTCACACCTAGGGACGCCTCTCCCACGAAGACAAGGTGCGGGCTTTTCCCGGACGTTGCGGAAGGAGTGGACGACCCCTATGGAAATGTTCAGGGCTGCTGCAATAGAGGCATAGGTTCTCCTCGTGTCGTCGGACAAGCTCTTGCGGGGTCAGACGGGCTCTATCCACTTGCATGGCCTCTTCCATGGTTGGCTGGGTAGGAGCAGTGGGCAAAACACTGGCGCGCTCTTGGTTCAGAGCGTATAGCCTCCTCCCGTCTCTCTGAGAAACGAATGTCAATGCGGTTCGCCAGGTGGATGAGCTCACTCAACGAAGTCGGAGGGTCCCGGGTGGCGAGGGCATCCTTAATCTGGCTGGAGAGGCCCTTCTTGAACGTGGCGCACAACACTGCTTCGTTCCAAGCCACTTCAGAAGCTAAGGTGCGGAATTGCACAGCGTAGTCGCCAACAGAGGAGCTCCCTTGATGTAGGTTTAACAAGGCAGTTTCAGCAGACGAAGCGCGGGCAGGCTCCTCGAAGACACCGCGGAACTCCTGTAGGAATGTCGCCAGATCGGCCGTGATCAGATCGCCTCGGTCCCAAAGTGGGGTCGCCCAGGCCAGGGCTTTCCCGGAGAGGAGACTGAACACGAAGGACACCTTGGACCTTTCAGACGGGAACTGACCAGCCATAAGATCCACATGGAGGGCACACTGGGTGATAAACCCCCTGTAGGCTTTAGGATCCCCGTCAAACTTCGTCGGCATGGACAACCAGAGTTTAGGACCGGCGGATATCCCTGGAGCGGCTGCCGTGGCTCCACCCGTGGCCAGCAGCTGCTGCATCATTGTAGTCAGTTGATTCAGCTGCTGCGCTTGCTGCGCGATCTGTTTTGACTGTTGAGCCACAATGGTGGTGAGGTCCGAGACGCTCAGTAGAGGCACCTTGGCGGGATCCATGGCCGAATCGAACTGTAACGCTCAGTAGTAATGGATCCTCTGGACCACCACAAGCAATAGTAGTAGCCACGCCAGGGAGTCTAAGTAGGTCCGGTTTTCACCAGAGCCCGCCGCAAAGCGGGATGGACTTGCTGCGGCGGATTGCTACCAGGTCGCTACCCCTGACGTGACTTGCTTGCGGTGGCGGCTGAGGTGTGGCGAGGTACAAAATCGTAAGGCAGGCTCGTAGTCGGGGACAGGCAGAAAGGTCAGGGCAGGCGGCAAAGGTTCGAGGTCGAGGGACAGAGGCAGAAAGGTGCGGTACACGGAATAACACAAGACACTAATGAAACGCTTCCTCTCAAGGCACAGGGCACTATCGATTCGGCAAGGTTACTGGGAAGGGGCAGGACTGAAATAGGGTCAGCGCCCGATGGAACCAATTATCGGCCAGCCACAGGAGCGCGCCCGGCCCGGAACAGGGGGGCGAGGTAAGTGCCGGCTAGAGCCGTGAGCTGCGGGCTGCAGGGACGGAGCCGCGGCATCGCCGGCAGCAGGAGCCGCAGCAGGGGTGTGCCCATGGCCAGACACGGGGGCCGCAGGGGACACCCATAACACAGAGATTGGTTGCTCTGGGCAACACAAGGATAAAACCGCCTGCAGTAAAGCAACAGCAACAGAAAATTAATTTGCTGTATACGGTAACCAATCACATCACAGCGTTTATCACCTCTTGAAAGTTAGAGCTGTGATGTGATTGGTTCCTATGGGCAGCAAGGATCAAACTCTGCAAAAAAAACAACAAACGTACATTTGCCGTACACAGCGACCAATCACAAGATAGCTTTTATTTTATTTTTTTGCAGGCTGCTCTGTGATTGGTTGCAAAAGTTTATATTTTCTTTTTTTCTGCCCATAGCGACCAATCACAGGGAAGCTTCTGTTTTTGAAGGTTTCCTATGATTGGTTGCAAGAGCTTTCCTTGTCTTCTTTCTGACCATAGTAACCAATCACATTGCAGCTTTTATCAGCCGTAAATTGGTTGCTACTAGTGAATGGTTGCTATGGGCAACGATCCGAAAAGCTTTTGCAACCAATCACGTAAGGCTATGTCTACACATCAAATATTAAAATGCCGTTTTCCAAATATATTGCTTTGTTCATCTTTTTTTGTTATGGAGCTATAAGTGATTTTATCACCTTCTGATGGCTCTCAGGTTTCCCAAGTGACCGACCTGGGCACTCCTTATCCCCTGCTGTTTGTTCTATCTGATAGCAGGGAGTGACATCATCACACAGGTCTAGGCCAGCAGTGTGAGAGCTTGTGTGTTATCTGATCTTTCAGACAAAAGACAGTAATTACTCTACTGTTTACATTAGCTCAGAAGCTTCTCTGGACCTCAGAGAAGGTAATCTAGCTAATCTAGACTGATAAACAGAGAAGTCTGAATACACGGAGCTCATATGCTAATTACAGACAGCTTGACCAGGAAGTGACAGAGCAAAGCAGCATTATTTCATTCATGCATCCTATGAAACTTTGAGATGAGACAACCCCTTTAAAGATCCGACTGTAATCCTGCGCTGTGGAGACGTGGCCTTACAGCTCTAACTTTCAAGTGGTGATAAAAACTGTAATACGATTGGTGGCTGTGGGCAGAAAAAAAGAAAAGATAAACTTTTTCAACCAATCAAAGAGCAGCCTGAGAAAAATAAAATAAAAGCTTCCTTGCGATTGGTTGGAAAAGTTTATCTTCTCTTTCTTTCTTTCTGCCCATAGCAACCAATCGCATTACAGTTTTTATCACCTCTTAAGAGTTAGAGCTATAATGTGATTGGTTGCAGAAGCTTTTCTTATACTTATGCAAGAAGGTAATCACATCACTCAACAAGCTTCATATAAAGGGGCAGTCCCGTTTCGGGAAATTCTCGTCGCGGCTGTTCGTTGCTATGTGCAAACCGGCCCTGCATGTGAGCGAGGAAGGCGGCGCCAGCTGCGCCCTCCTCATTCACTTCTATAGGAGTTCTGAGTATAGCCGAACACACAAACTCATATATACTCAGAACTCCCATAGAAGTGAATGAGGAGGACGCAGCTAGCACCGCCTTCCTCATTCACATGCAGGGCCGGTTCGCAGCGAGCTGAGAGCAGCCAGCACAGAGGATTTAATGAAGTAGGACTACCCCTCTAAGTCATTTATTTCTAAAATAATCCAACAGCAGGTTAACGGGAGAATTGATACGATCACATCCCACGGCCGCTTCGCGTCTCTGGACGCTTTCTCGAGGCTCGGCAGGAAGTTGCGCCAACACGCCTTAAACCTCCTCCGCACCTGTCGTTCATCATTAAGACCGGCAACATTTCATACACAAAGTGAAACAATACACACAGGGCCACATGTATGAACACTGTCTGGGTCTAAGACTTTCTTTGTTGCCCATAGCAACCAATCAGAGCCCATAGCAACCAATCAGAGCCCATAGCGACCAATCAGAGCGCATAGAAACCAAT
Source organism: Phyllomedusa bahiana (assembly GCA_025379985.1). NCBI lineage: Eukaryota > Metazoa > Chordata > Amphibia > Anura > Hylidae > Phyllomedusa > Phyllomedusa bahiana. Next base: position 37,847 of record JAODAL010008514.1, read on the forward strand.
CAGAGCTCAAAGCAACCAATCAGAGCACAAAGCAACCAATCAGAGCCCATAGCGACCAATCAGAACCCATAGTGACCAATCAGAGCCCATAGCAACCAATCAGAGCTCATAGCAACCAATCAGAGCCCATAGCCACCAATCAGAGCCCATAACAACCAATCAGAGCCCATAGTAACCAATCAGAGCTCACAGCAACCAATCAGAGCCCACAGCAACCAATCAGAGCCCACAGGAACCAATCAGAGCCCACAGGAACCAATCAGAGCCCACAGCAACCAATCAGAGCCCATAGCGACCAATCAGTGCGCATAGAAACAAATCAGAGCCCAAAGCAACCAATCAGAGCACAAAGCAACCAATCAGAGCCCATAGCGACCAATCAGAGCCCATAGCAACCAATCAGAGCTCATAGCAACCAATAAGAGCTCATAGCAAGCAATCAGAGCCCATAGCAACTAGAGCCCATAGATACCAATTAGAGCCCATAGTGACTAATCAGAGCTCATAGTAACCAATCAGAGCCCATATCAACCAATCAGATCTCATAGCTATGAATCAGAGCCCATAGCAACCAATCAGAGACCATAGCAACCACTCAGCGCTCATAGCAACCAATAAGAGCCTATAGCAACCCATCATAGCACATAGCAACCAATAAGAGCCCATAGAAACCAGAGCTCATAGCAACCAATCAGAGCCCATAGCACCAATCAGAGTTCATATCGACCAATCAGAGCTCATGGAAACCAATTAGAGCTAATTGCAACCAATCAGAGCTCATATCAACCAATCAAATCCCATAGCAACCAATCAGAGCCCATCTAACCAATCAGAGCCATCCTTTCATTTCATATAGTGCTCTGAAAAATTGAAAGAGGAGCTCTGATTGTTTACCATGGGTAACAAAGAAAGTCTTAGGCCATGTTCACACGGCTTATTCTGGGACGTAATACAGTCCGTAATTACGCGCCGGAGTGCACCAATTACAGGCTGAATCGGTCCCAGTAACTACGGTAATGCACAGTTCTCATAGAGAACTATGCATTACGTCTCCTCTCCCTGCTCGGCGAATACGCCGGGCGGGGAGATAATTGACATGTGAATTACCAGCGGCGTATACGCGCCGCTAGCAATGACTGTCTATGAGCCGGCGAGGTGCCGCCCCCCGTTCGCTCCCCCGCTCCCGCCCCCGGCCACACGGCGTAATTGCGGGCAGGAATTACGCCCCGCAGTTAAACCGTGTGAACATAGCCTTAGACTTAGATAGTTTTCACACATGTCCCCCACAATGTCGAACAAGGGTATCTATAACACATTACCTACACCCTTAGGCTATGTTCACACGGCTTATTTCGGGGCATATTTACGTCCGCAAATACGTCCCGAAATACGTTTCAAATATTGAACAATTAGATTAGCATTGATTCCAATATAAAATACGCCTCGTTATTCACGCGAGGCGTATTTTCGCGACGTATTTGTGGGCGTAAATACGTCCGTAAATACGATCGTAAAATTAAGTCCCCTGTCACTTACTGAGGCGTATTTTGCAACGTAAATCCCCATAGTAAAGAATGGGGAATGTATTTACGACGCGAAATACATGCCACACTTTGTGACACGTATTTGAAACGTATTTCGGGACGTATTTGCGGATGTAAATACGTCCGTAAACACGCCCCGAAATAAGCCGTGTGAACATAGCCTAAGGCTATGTCTACCCTGCAGTGGACAAAAAAAGACCTGAAAACCAAATCCTAAAAAAATTCATAAAACAGAGTATTTTGTCCACTGCCTGTCAAAAGCTGCTTTCATTTTTTTTTTGCGTGTTTTGCATTTTTTGCGCATTTTTGGAGCGTTTTTTTTTGCACAAACGCATGATCCGAAAAACAAACACAAAAGTGCTGCGTCAACTGGATCCAAAACACATCCAACATGCTTCCAACAGTCAGCTTTGTGTTTGGATGCATTTTGGCTGCAGCAGGATCGCAGCCTAACATTTTAAACAGGGCGTCTGCTGCGTCACACGGATCAAGAACTGACATGTTAAATCTTTGGCTGCCGAACCAGTGTGCTTCACACTGGTCAGTATTGTTATTTTATTTAGTACAGATAATATTTTCATTTTGATGACATTTGTATCGCCTTGCTTTTTAATAAACTTTGTGAAATTAAAAAAAAAAAACAAAAAAAAAAAAAAAACCTGACATGTTAATTATTTGAACAGATCAGAAAGACGCAATGAGATGCATCGTTGATCACTCATCTGAAAGCCGATGCGTGTTTTACATTGAAAGCAATGGAAATCACACTGCACATTGTTAGATGCATTGTTGGGTCCGTTTAGGGTCCAAAACACAGATAGAACCACGTATCTAAAAATGGATCCAATACGCCGTGCAACACATTACTTCTGTCTCCCCTGCAGTGGACAAAAAACGACCTGAAAACCAAATCCTAAAAACGTTCATAAAACTTAATTTTTTTGTCCACTGCCTGTCAAAAGCTGCTGAAAAAAACTGCCGTTTTTCGGCGCGTTTTGCGCTTTTTGCGCATTTTTTTTGCACAAATGCACAGCATTAGATTTGCTGTGTATTTGTGCAAAAAACGTCCCACGTCTGGTGCTTTACATTTCTACTCTGACGTTTTTTTTGCAATGTTTCAAAATACGACCAGCAGCAAAAACGAGCAGATAACAGAAGTTGTGTGGAGACAACAGGACATATTTACTATAGAAGTCTACGGCACAGGCATTTTTTCGGACGTTTTTCTGTGCAGTGGAGGCAGAGCCTTGCTATAAAAATGAGGATAAATAATTTCTCCTCATTGAGCCCTAAAGCTCTGTCTCCACAGCACAGAAAAACTGACGTTTTTCCAGCATTTTCATAAAACGAAAAAAATAATGACAAAAAACAGCTCCCATAGACATCCTGCTGCCTCCGCTGTATTCTGCAGGTTGATACAATTCACATCTGTTATCTGCTCATTTCTGTTGCTGGTCGTATTTTGTAACATGTTGCAAAAAAAATGACAGAGCAGAAAATTTACTACTGGAGTCTATGAAAAGCACCAGCTGTGTTTTGGCGCCTTTTTTTTTTTTTTTTGCAAAAATCCATAGAAATATAATGCTGTGCATTTCTGCAAAAAAAAGCCAAAATGTATAAACCTGTGTGAACCGCATGTTATGTCTGCATTTGTGATCGCTGCCCAAAGCAACCAAATTAAAGCCGGTACAAGCTGCAACGTGATTGGTTGCTATGGGTAGAAAGAAGAAAAGATTAAAGGGGTCGTCTCACTACATTGATTCATCTCACCTCAGTCCTGTTCTCTTGGTTTCATTTTGAATTCAGGGGCGTGTTTATTGGCTTCCACTAGCTGCAGTAGAAGCCAGGTCTGTAGCTATAGCGACCAGTGCTGGCAGCCTATCAGGATAGATCAAACAGGTCTGTAGCTATAGCGACCAGTGCTGGCAGCCTATCAGGAGAGATCGAACAGGTCTGTAGCTATAGCAACCAGTGCTGGCAGCCTATCAGGAGAGATCAAACAGGTCTGTAGCTATAGCAACCAGTGCTGGCAGCCTATAAGGAGAGATCGAACAGGTCTGTAGCTATAGCAACCAGTGCTGGCAGCCTATCAGGAGAGATCAAACAGGTCTGTAGCCAGGCTCGGACTGGCTCACAGGGCAATAGGGGAAACCCCCGGTGGGCCCCTGGGCATGGTAGAGCTATAGTTGTTTTTTAACTCCATATACATTCTCAGAAGAGGCAAAAAAGCAGAGAAAGAGAAGCAAAAAGCAAGAAGTAGAGTATAGGAGGCCGGTGCTGTCATTGACTGTAGCTATAGGGTGGGCCCCTAAAATAAACTTCACCAGTGGGCCCAGAAAACCTCAACCGGTGGGCCCTAGGTACTCCAGACCGACACAGTCTGTAGCTATAGCAACCAGTGCTATCAGCCTATTATGAGATATTGAACAGGTCTGTAGCTATAGCAACCAATGCTGGCAGCCTATCAGGAAAGATTGAACAGGTCTGTAGCTAGAGTGAACGGCGCTGGCAGCCTATTAGGAGGGATTGAACAGGTCTGTAACTATAGCAACCAGTGCTAGCAGTCTATCAGGAGAGATCGAACAGGCCTGTAGCTATAGCAACCAGTGCTGGCAGCCTATCAGGAGAGATCGAACAGGTCTGTAGCTATAGCGAACCAGAGGAGCTGATGCAGCCCATACAAGAGGGGATATCTAGGAATAGGGAGGACACTGTTAATGGATACATATTGCAAAGCGACTTCTTTTTGCAAGATCTTTAATATAAAAAGCAGCGATCCTTGTAGTGAGACAACCCCTTTTACTTTTGCAACCAATCACAGAGCAACCTGCCAAATAAAAAGCTGCCCTGTGATTGGTCACTCTATACGACAAATGTACATCTGCTGTTATTTTATCGCGCACAGATTGATCCTCGCCGCCCATAGGAACCAATCACATTCCAGCTCTCACTTTCAAGCGCTGACAAACTCTGTAATGTGATTGGCTGCTTTGGTCAGCAAGGCTCAAAATGGCTGCAGCAAAACAACAAGAAGCCATGTGCTGCACAACAGCCACCAGGGAAGCCCTGTGATTGGTTGCAAAAGTTAATTTTTTTTTCTTCTTTCTGCCCCTAGCAACCAATTACGTTGCAGCTCCTATTATTTTTGAAAGCTGCAAGGCCATTGGTTGCCAGGGGCAGAAAAAAAAAGAAGGGAGAAACTTTTTCAACCAATCACAGAGCAGCAGGTAAGGAGTAAGTATAAAAGCCGCCATGTGATTGGTCGCTTGGGGCAGGGAGCTGGAAAAAAAAAAAGGACAACTTTCTCAACCAATCACAGAGCAGCCTGGACTGGGAAAGGAGCGCTGTGATTGGACGCGGGCTGTGGTCAGGTGGTCAAGCCTGGGCTGGTATATAAAGGAGCGGAAGGGAGGGGAGGAACCCCCGCGACACGTGCAGGGCGCGGAGAACCGAGGGGGCAGCGGGCGTGAGAAGCGGGAACCGCGCGGGACGGCGCCCGCCCGTCACCTACCTCTCCCTGAAGTAACGCGTCGTGTGCATGCGGCTGAAGCGTGCGGTACCGCAGAGCAGCAGTGACACCATAGCGGAGTGCAGCGCGCTGTCATCACTGTGTCCCAGGTTCGGTCATAGAGGCTCCCGAGCAGGGTAACACCTGCTGTGTGACAGGAGGGAAGCCATTAGCGAGAGCCCCCTGAGGAGAAGCTGCCTCCTCCTTGTCTATTCCCCTGCGGTGAAGTCGGCGGCAATTAACCTCTTCAGTGTCTCTTCTAGGTAAACCTCGATACAGCCTGAGCTCACATCCTTTGCTATGGCTTGCAGTTAGATGTGTAAAATGTGTGTGTGTCCGTATTGCAATACAGTTTTTTTTGGGTGGATATAGGCCGGCGCGTTTCTGAAACCTAATTGGACCCAGAATGTGCGCATGAAACCCGTGGAACTAAATGTCACGTGAACCCAACCTAAAGCGTGTCATTTATGTATCAAAATCTATGTAAAAAAAACATATTTTGTGATTTTTAGATGCTGAAAATTAATTTTTTTTTACCCAACCTGAAACGTGTAATAACTAGGTCAATAAACTCAGTTTGTGCAATTTTTAGATGCTGAAAATTCTAAATTTTATTTCCAACCTAAAACGTGTAATCTATGCATTAAAATCTGGGTCAAAAACCTTTTTTTTGTGTGATTTTTAGATGCTGGAAATTCAACATTTTCTTGCCAACCTAAATTGTGTAATTTATGCATCAATATCTAGGTCAATAAGCTCATTTTGTGTGATTTCCCCTCCCCCCCCCCCCTTTCCAAGATGCTGAAAATTAAAAATTTGTTTCCCAACCTAAAATGTGTATTTTATGCATCAAAATCTGGGTCCAAAAACTAATTTTGTGTGATTTTTAGGTGCTGGAAATGCAAAATTTTTTCCCAATCTAAAACGTGTAATTTATGCATCAATATCTAGGTCAATAAGCTCATTTTGTGTGATTTTTTTTTTTTTTTTTTTTTTTTTCCCCAAGATGCTGAAAATTAAAAATTTGTCTCACAACCTAAAATGTGTATTTTATGCATCAAAACCTGGGTCCAAAAACTAACTCAGTGTGATATTTAGATGCTGAAAATTCTTTTCCCAACCTGAAACGTCTAAGCCAATGTTCACACAGCAGATTTTGGGACGTATTTCAGCCCGTAATTCGCGCCGTATTGTGCTCCAATATGGCTGAAATACGTCCCAGTCATTACGGTAATCCACAGTTCTCATAGAGAACTATGGATTACGTCTCCTCTCCCCGCTCGGACAATACGGGGAGAGAAGTGACAGGTCAATTATTCACGGCGTATACGCGTCGTTAGTAATGAATGTCTATGGGGCCGATCGGCTGTCGGTCGAAATATGTCTCGCAGTTAAGCCTAATGTATGCATCAAAATCTGGGTCAAAACTCATTTTGTGCGATTTTTTTTTTTTAGATGCTAAAAATTCTAACTTTTTTTCCCAACCTAAACTGTGTAATTTATGCATCAAAATCTGGGTCAAAAAACGAATTTTGTGAGATTTTCACATGCTACAAAATTTTTACATTTTTTTCCCCAACCTAAAATGTGTAATTTAGACCTCTATCTGGGTCAAAAAACTCATTTTGTGCGATTTTTTTTTTTTTTTTTTTTTTTGATGCTGAAAATTCAAAAATTAATTTTTTTCCTGTTATAAAATATGCACAAGGAAATGTGACTTTAGGCTCCCATTGAGCTAAGTGGGGATAACCAGGCGTCAGGCACATCGTTTGCTGTGTTATGCACTGCACAAAAAAAAAGCGCAAAAAAAACGGGAGTGCAGGACAGTTACCGGCGTGTAAGACTACGTCCACGCGGCAGTGATTTACTGACGGATTTTTAAGCGGATTTGGAATTTAGGAATATAGGTCTGATTTGAAATCCAGTCAAAAAACTTAGAAACGTTCTATAATCTGTTGTATTTTACTTGAAAATTGTATTGGACTGAAAGCCGACCGCAAAATCCGTGGTTGAAAATGAAAACGGATTGAAAATACTGGTCGGATTCTACAATCGAATCCAAATATGTCTGAGGGCTTGTTCACACAACGATTTGGATGCGTTTTACGGATCCGTTTTTAACCTGCGAAAACTGGATGCAAACGGCATCCAAAAAGCGGATCCAGAAAACGCAACAGCTGATCCTTTTTTGGATGCGTTTTACATGCGTTTTACGGATCCGTTTTTTTCAATGCTTTATTTAAATCAACCTATCAAACTGAAATTTAAATATAATATAACCTATCAATGACCAAGAAAAAAACCCTTTTTTACCTAGTGTTAATCTATTGTACATAACCCCATGATTTTACAACACCCCCCCCCCCCTCTATTTTTTTTTTTTTTTTTTATAAATCAAACCAATAGTTTTCAAACTCGGAGACCCGACGTCCATGTGCATCCGGGGGTATTCTGGGGGCTGTGGGACTGACATTATCCTCCTCTCCTTTACTCATGTAGAATGAAGGCATTTTCCAATAGCACATTGCATCAGAAAAATTAGCCTTCCCATTAAAATGATACAAAATACAACCCAAACATAATATTCAAATTTTATATTTAATTTAAATCCAATGCGTTTTACGGATGCGTTTTTGGCATCAAAAGCGGATCCAAAACGCACCCAAATGTCTGCTGCGCTTTTGGATCCGCTTTCAGGATGCCAAAAGCGCACTCCATTATTTCCTATGGGGATTTCTCTTGCGTAAAACGCAAGAAGAATTGACATGCCACTTATTAAAACGGATCCGAAAAGCGCATCCCCGATCACTAGTGTGAACAGCGATGCACTTTTGCCATTGAAAGCAATGTTAATCACACTGACGATTGTTAGATCCGTTTTGCGGATCTGTAAAACGGATCACTAAAACGTCGTGTGAACAAGCCCTTACAATTGGCAAATAGACACGGTGTACACAGTGTATTGCGATGCGTACAGTACGCGCCGCAATCCGCCAGCCCCATTGCCTTGCATTGTTCGTGGCGCGTAATCGCCGCGAACAATTGACATGTCAATTCTCCCCCTGTGCGTACAATACCGTAATTGTGCTGCGCATTTCGCCACGTATTGCACGTTATAAGCGGCGAAATTGCGGGGACGGGCGCAAAACAGGACAAATACCGGCCGGCAAACCGGCCGGTATTTGTCTTGTGCAGTGGGAACGCGCCCTAAGCCGTGAAAGAAGCCCAGTGTTTCAAAAAACAGGAGTGCAGGACCACGTAAGGCTCTGTTCACACTACAAGCGTTTCAAGACGGAATCCGCCCAAATTCCGACTTGAAATAGTCGTCTAAAACCAAAAGGAAACCCTTCCCATTGACATCAATACAAAATATACCTTGTAGGTCAAACAATGCGGTTGATTTTTCATCATAAAAAAAAAAAAAAAAAACTTCGACCATATCCATTCTTTGATTGGAAAACACGGGGAAACTTACTATTGATGTCAATGGGGACTGGTTAAAACCTTGTGCAAAACATGCCCCAAACATTTGCATGTGGTTGTGTCCAAAACCACAGGGAGATGAACGGGGCTCGTTTCTGACTATAAAAAAATCCAACTCTTAAATCCACATACAATACTATAACCACCGCAGGTTTCAGTGGCAGAATCCGCCGAGTATTTTTTTTTTTTTTTTTCTCTTCATATGGACGCCAAAAAAAGGATGCAATCCAGTGATGTTACCTGTACTGAGAAAAATGCATGAAAACAAGCAGCGAAAGACACAACAAGTAAAGAAAAGGCGCATAAAGAACATAAGAAAACAGCTTATATCGCTGTGAAATTCATGTGGACAAAGCTTAAAGGGGTTGTCTCACTACATTGATTCGTCCTGTTTTCTTGGTTTCATTTTGAAATTTAGGGGTGTTTTTTACTGACTTCTACTAGGCTGCAGTAGAAGCCAGGTCTGTAGCTATAGCGACCAGTGCTGACAGCCTATCGGGAGAGATCGAACAGGTCTGTAGCTATAGCAACCAGCGCTGGCAGCCTATTAGGAGAGAGTGAACAGGTTTGTAGCTATAGCGACCAGTGCTGGCAGCCTATCAGGTGAGATCGTACAGGTCTGTAGCTATAGCAACCAGTGCTGGCAGCCTATCAGGAGGGATCAAAGAGGTCTGTAGTTATAGCAACCAGCGCTGGCAGCCTATTAGGAGAGATTGAACAGGTCTGTAGCTATAGCGACCAGTGCTGGCAGCCTGTCATGAGCGAGTAAACAGGTCTGTAGCTATAGCGACCAGTGCTGGCAGCCTGTCATGAGCGAGTAAACAGGTCTATAGCTATAGCGACCAGTGCTGGCAGCCTGTCAGGAGAGATAAAACAGGTCTGTAGCTATAGCGACCAGTGTGGCAGCCTATCATGAGGGATCAAAGAGGTCTGTAGCTATAGCAACCAGCGCTGTCAGCCTATCATGAGAGAGTAAACAGGTCTGTAGCTATAGCGACCTGAGGAGCTGATGCAGCCCATACAAGAGGGGATATCTCAGAATAGGTAGGACACTGTTAATGGACAGATATTGCAAGGTGACTTGTTTTTGCAAGATCTTTAACATAAAAAGCAGCAATTCTTTTTGTGAGACAACCCCTTTAACGTGTCAAATGGGTCTTTTTCATGCAATTTTTCACACTTTTCCTTCATTTGATGTGACGTTTGTGGTTTATATTGTTGTTTTTATTACAGGGAACATTAATTTAATTTGTGCTCTTTTTGCCACTTTTCTGCACTGATTGTTGTTCTCTCCCTTCTGCTTGTTCAGTGTGTAATGCGGCAAACGGTGCACAGAAAAGCACAGCTGGGTGCAGGCTCAGACTGGCCCACAGGGGAAAGGGAGAAACCCCAGTGGGCCCTTCAGCACGGCAGACCTGGAGCCTCTTATACATTGCATATACCTCCATAGAAGAAGCAGGAAAGAGGCAGCGTATAAGAGGCAGCTACAGTAGTTGTAAGGTGGACCTCTGGATGAAGTTTCATTGGTGGTCCCTAGGCACCCCAGTCCGACACTGGCTTGGTGCCTGATGTGCTTTTATTCCCAATAAAGTTAACAAGACCTTAAAGGGGTTGTCTCACTACATTGATTCATCTCACCTCAGTCCTGTTTTCTTGGTTTCACTTTATGTAATTGCAAAAAAAAAAAATCTGAATTTTGCTTTAAAAAAAAAAAAATAAATAAATAAAAAGCCATGTATAGTCGGCCACAGCACGTTTCTTCATGTATTTTACACACGTTTTCCTTACTTTGGTGCTCATTTTCACATGTTTTTCTCAGTATAGGAACTTAATTGCATTTGATGCCTTAATTTATGTCTGTTTTTGCGCATGTTTTGAAACGTAATTGCAAAAAAACTTGAATTTTGTGTGTCAAGAAGTTTGTGTAAGGCTATGTTCACACGGTGTATTTGCAGGGCGTAATTACGCCCCGTTAGTTGTACCGGGGGCGGGGCGAGCGGGGGATGAGCAGGGGGCCGGCACTTCGCCGGCCCATAGACTTGAATTCCCTAGCGGCGCGTATTTGCGGCTAGTAATTCACATGTCAATTATCTCCCCGCCGGGCGGCGGGGGGGAGAGGAGACGTAATCCATAGTCTCATATGAGAACTGTGAGATTATCGTAATGAATGGGCCGTTTTCGGCCCGTAATTGGCGCACTTCGGCGCGTAATTACGGACCGAAATACGGCCCATTTTAAGCCTGTGAACATGGCCTTATGTGTTTCAAAACAAAAGGGCCTATGTTGAAAATGTTCTTTGCAGTAAGACGTTTTCTTTGTTTTTTAAACGATCGAGCTCATGTAACAAAGGCCCAATAACCAGGGAATCCTAAAGGGAACATATCAGACCATAGCGAACCAATTTGAGCTCTCGGCTCATTTTTTCAAAAAGATAGTGCACTTTCAAGAATCAAAAGCAGTCCTCTGATTTTGCATGCTCTATGGTAGCATAGGCTCTGACTTGGTTGCCATCCTATATTAGAGGAAAATCAAAAACCATGGGCACTGATTGGTTCTTTTGAAGCCTGTAGGTTGGCTGGGTAAACCAAAGGAAGCAGCTTACCTGCCATATAGGTTATCATACACCAAGACAAAGTGTCCCTTTTTAATCAAGAATTTGTGCACGTTAATTCTCAAGTTTTTTTCATATGTGCATTTAGAAATGTAAGACTCAAATTCTGGGTCAAAATATATAAGCGTGTAATTTACTTCAATTTTTTGTGAATATAGCCTGGCATATATGTGTGTGTGTATATCTCTCTATCTCATTTTTGTTTTAGAGAAAATTGTATGTTTATCAAATTTTTTTTAATTTTTAGATTCCTCATCTACAGGATAAAGTACGCGTGTGCTCATAAAGTAGATAATGTGATGGATACAACCTTCCATCTGGTTGGATACAAGCTTCCGCCATAATGTAGCAAAATCCAACTATTGCCAGCCGCTACTATACGGCAAAGAGGAAGGGAAAGAACAAAAAGGGAGGGGAGGAGAGGGGTGACAGCCAGGGAAGACACAACAGAGAGGGGAGGGGGGGGGGGGACACAAGATCCCAAAGATCAAGAAGTCAGGGGAGTCCAATAAGAACTCCATGGGCCCAAAATTCTCCAAAAAGTTCCAGTGTTGTGTAAATAAGCGGTCATCTGCCCCCATACTCCGAACTGTACTTGTCCTTGTATGGAGATCACTCCAACGCGGCTTCCGGAAAGCTGCTAGAAGAACTTTTTCTGCTGTTGGGACAAGTAAGGCTTTGTCTCTACACAGCAGAGGTTTCCTGTCGGATCTTTGGCGGTTTTAGTATTTTGAAACCGCTGAAAATCCAACGGAGAAACATCCCCATAGACTTCAATACAAAAAAAAATCAGTAATCTACACGGGTTTTTTTTTTCTTTTTCTCGTTTTCGGGTGACGGCAGTTTTAGGAACATGTAAAATCTGACGGAGTCTAGCAGAAAATTTACCATTGGAGTCTGTAAACTGACGGACTTTTTTGGGACGGTTTTGCTAAAAAAACCCCAAAAACTGCTTAGGTGTTTAAACAAAGTACATGAATACTGCATACATTAAAAACTGCCCAAAATCTCCTGTTCCCCCCCTTCATCCCTTACTACACTTAAAATGTACTCTTGCCATCGCGTATCTATGTATATGTGTGTGTGTGTGTGTGTGTGTGTATATATATATATATATATATATATATATATATGCATATGTTTACTCTTTCGGACTGTTGACATGTGGTTATCTCAGGTACATTATCGTCCTGTTATACTATCATTTATCTCTATATGCGTTTTTATGCTCGTCACTGATTTTGTTGTGAATTGTGACTACACTTCAACTTATGTTTCAGGCCTCAGGGCCTCACTTCTTAGCTAATATTGTTATGTATTGTGCATTTTCGGAGATTCCCAAGTCTTCCTGTTTGCATTTGTTTTTGTATAATCTGCCACCTTTCAATAAAGCATCTTTTGAATCGAAAAACTGCCCCCAAAAAATCGCCAGAGACCTAGCTTTCTCGAGCAAAAAACTGACAAAATATTCAAAGTGGATTTTAGGTTTTGGTTTTCTGTGAGTTTTGACCTATGCTGGGTGGTCCTAGCCTAAACTTCTTAAGGCATATCTGTAGGAGGAATGTTTAGAGCATGTCCCCACGGCAAGGGGTTTTCGTCCGGTTTGCGGTTTTTCAGACCGCCTGAAAAAACGTCCAAAAATGAGCACAACTGTGCTCTATGGAAAAAACCCGTGCAGCAGTCCCCACTGCACGGGTTTTCCGTCCGGCGGTTTTCCGGCCACAAAACATTGAATATGCACAATCTTCCGTCCGGTTTTGGGACGGAATCTGTGCAAGTCGATGTGAAGGGGGAGGGCTTTTCTCCGCTCATCGCAGAGAAAAGCCGTCCCCCTCCCCTTACCCCACACGGCCGGCAAACTGACCGGTATTTGTCCTGTGCAGTGGGAACGTGCCCTTAGGCCGTGTTCACACGGCTTATTCCCGACGCATTTGTGAGCCGTATTGAGCGCACAAATCCGCCGTGAATAAGGGGTGAGGCGGGGCCGGAGCGCGGCGGGGGCGCTGCTCCCGGCCCCATAGACAATGCATTGTTTACGGCGCGTACGCGGATTCGTCCGAGCGGGGGAGGAGTGCGGATTCTACTGTTCTCAATGAGAGCAGTGGATTACCGTAATTGCTGCCGCGGATTGGCGCCGTACTGAAGCACAAATCCGGCGCGCAGTATGGCGCCAATACGAGGCAGAATAAGCCGTGTGAACGAGGCCTTAGGGTATGTTCACACGGCGTAATACAGCGGGCAATTTGAGAGTCGTGAAGCACGGCGCGGGGGGCGGTGGTGTAACATGCATAGAAGAGACCGCACAACACGTGAGGGATAGAATCGCCAATCACAAGTCTGCTATTCAATGCAATAACAGGGCTCCATATTCAAGCCCATTTTTCTGCGGCCAAGCACAACGTATCACAGTTGCGTTTGCAAGTACTGGAGAGCGTCAGACGTCCACACGGAGGGGGCAGTCGTGTTAGATTCACTATTGGAATCGTGACGGATTCACTGTTTGAATAGATTGGGCACCGCAGGGATTAAATTGTGAATGTGATTTCTAGTTTGTGATGTCCTTACCTTGTTTATGCTGACTTCCATCTCTTTCCTTTTCCAGACTCGCCGATTACTATCTACCATCATTATGGTGAGAATCCTCGTATGGTATTATAACACAAATCTTTATTCACTCACTAACTCCAATTACATCTGGATGGGGTTTCCTATCTATAACATTATGTCTACTAATCATTAATATTGTAGTATTTTCCCAATTAACATCATAATACCATCTAATATTTACTTTTAATATTATGTCTGCCTAATGATTATCATTCATAATAGACAATGTATTATCTTCCCCCTTTTAATATTGGTAACAGCATACTATTGCTCAATTTCAACTTAATATCCGGCTAAAAGTGGTTTTCTCACTAGGTTCTTTTAATGAGTCATCCGCACTTTTATACTCACTGTGCCTGGTCAGGCTGTGAGTGGTACTGTAGCAGTGATTAGCAGATTTAGCTTCTCTGTAACTAGCTGAGACATTGAACTGATAAGTGCAGGAGCACTGATCTTCAGTAAATAATAGCTACATGTGCTGCGAGGACTGAAAACAATTGCTTATCTGTAATCCTGTTAGAGATAATTAGTTTGCACTGGAATGATCTCCATCCCTCCATGGCGATGTCATTCTCTGCTCTAATCAGATAGCAGAGTTATGGTCCGGTAACCGTAGAAATCTGTGTGCACTCAACACAGAAAATCTTTTTTCATGACTAAAGTAAAATCAGTATACCAATATATTTAGAAAGTCTGTATCTTCATGTTGAAAGCTAATCTTTGTAGTGAGAAAACCCCTTTAATATTGGTACAGACACTCGCTTAATAGCGTTAGATCTTACTGCTCATGCGCAAGAGTTCCACGCCAGTGTAGTTCACTCCCGACTTGCCAGCTTTGCATGCTACCCTACCCAATATGGTGCTTTCATAGAGTGCACAGGTGGCTCGCCCCTGTATTTAAGGATGACGATAAAGGGCCAAAACTATTGGCACTCTTTGGTGAACTTCCGAGCTACGGACAACTATTGTTACTGTTATTTCGAACATGCTCATGGTTGTACTTTAAACTGGGGAACTATTACGGTGATGCAGAATTAGTGCATTATATGATTAGACAACTGTTGGATGTGTATAAGCCTTTATACTATCAGTATATATTGACCCAAATTGATTAAAAACCCTTTAAAAGGCCCCAATTTCCCTAATCATGGTTCACTGCCTGTTAATCACCCGAGATTCCAGAAAGCATGAAGCTTTTGTCCCCTGTGCAAGATAAATAAAAGTCTATCTAATTGCTGTTTCTAAAGTAATAAGCAATTTTTTTTTTAACAAGCAGGGACAATCATGCAGTCCCGTGATCCCGTGTGAGGTGGCGGGATTGGTCGGGTCATCAGTCTGCTAAATCCCCAAATTTTAAGCTGATCAAGTCGGTCCAGGGGCTCGCTCTGTTTTAGAGATGGGGAGAGTATTTCTGTGCTGGGCCCTAGTCCCCTGTGCTGTTTTCTGGGCTGTCCGCCTAAAATTTTTTTTAACCCTTCATCCCCCCTGTGATCTATTTGGGGGGGAATTTCTGATCAGACAGTTTGCCACTTTCAATTTTCCAGAAATTTTCTCCCAGTGATTCATCACTGGCTCTCGGGGAAAAAAACACAAAACAAAAAAAACCCCCTTCATTCCCAATCCCTTTCCCCTCATCATATTGTTATATGTCTATCAGTTAAAAGACCGTTTGAAATTTTCGTTCCCCCCCTCTGTCACTGCCATCACTACCCCCAAAAAAAGCTTGAAAAATATTCAAAAAAACAAAAGGTGCTCCTTCTTTCTGAGCCCTGTGGAAGTCAAAAAAGCACATAGGGGCCCGCAAGGGGGTATTTAAAAAAAAATAAAATTAAGAAGAATCATTATTGAGTTGAAATTTTTTGGAAAATTTTACGGGGGGGTTCCCAATGAATAATGCCCCAAAAATCGGAAATCTGCAAAAAATTTAAAATTTTAAATTTCACTTTTCTTAATTTCTGCAAATACCTAAGGGTTAATAAACTTCCTAATGCTGTTTTTGACTATTTTAAAGGGGGGTGTGTTTTGAAAGGAGTCATTATTGGGGTTTTAACTACAAGCCCCTCAAAAAAAAAAAAAGGAAGGGCCCGGTTTCCCCCCAAAAAATCTGTTCTGCAAATTTTAAAATTTGCTACTAAATTTTTTAAACCCCCAAAAGTCTTAAAAAATTATAGGGTGTTTAAAAAATCATGCCAACACAAAGTAGACATATGGGAGATGTTCATTATTTACTATTTTGTTGGTGGACTGTTCTTGCACCAAAAATTTTTAAACTTGAAAATGGGAAATTTTTCCAAATTTTTCACAAAGTCGAAATTTTTTTACACCTAAAAAAGGATTTTATCGACTAAAAATTAAAATTTCTAAAAAAGCCAATGTGTCACGAGGGGAAAACATTTTCTGAATCACATGGATAGGGGGGTGTTTTAAAAGTTATTCACAGATAAATGGCACAGCAGATTTGAAAAAAGGGCTTGGTTCCCTTTAAATCAAAAAGGCTTTGACCTTAAGGGTTTAAAATCAATGATCCCGGGAAACTATTGTAATACATATTGATTCTTAATTTAATCTAATGGGAACAGATACATCTATTCATGAGGAAACCTCACCTTACATGCTTTTTTTTTGGGGCGATTGTGTTGTTTTTAAAATTTATTTAAACACTACAAAATTTACATTAAAGTTCCTCGAGTGTGTATTGTGTTTTTTTGGATTTTTAATAAAATTTTTATATTTTTTTAACCCCAATTAAAACTTTTTTAAAATTTTAATTTTATTTTTTTAATTTGGGAAAATTTAAATTAAATTTTTATTTTTTTATAAATATTTTTTGTGTGTAGTCTAATGCAAACAGTGGAGTTTGCAAGACTTGATACATCATGAATTGCAAAGTTTTTCCCCCCTTTTCAAAGAATGCAGAGGTCTGTATTTTTTTTTTTTTTTTTTTTACTGTAGGTTCACTTCAACTGTGGGAGACAGAAACTTAAAAAAAAAATCCAGAAAATCACATAGTATGATTTGTAAAGAATTTGATTTTTATAGCATGAAATAAGTATTTGATACAATAGAAAAAAGAACGTATTTCAATGCAATAAAATGCAATTAATTATTTAAAAATTATACAATGGGATTTTCTGGATTTTTTTTTATTTTTGTGTCTCACAGTTGAACCTACAATAAAAATTAAAGACCTCTCCGTTCTTTGTAGGTGGGAAAACTTGCATCACCAGTGTATCAAATACTTATTTTCCCCACTGTGATACTTCATTGTTATCTCTGTTTTATTTAATCTCTGTAGCGATAGTAGTCGCCCCTTCATAAACCTGTACAATTTTGAAATAAAAATAAAGTTTAATATTAAATGTATTACACCGTGCCGTTAATTTAATAAAGATACCAATGTGAATTTAATTATCAACCAACACTCAGCTGATCTACATTGACCTTGGACGGTCGAGCAACTATACAAATTCTAAATGCATTTAAAAAAAAAACTCCAGAAGTCACTTTAAGGGCTGGTTCACACGGCTTATTCAAGCTGTAATTGCGGGATGGATTCCGCCTGCAATTCCGGCTTGAATAAGGGGCGGGGGCGCAGCTCCCCGGCCCCATAGATATGCATTATCCACGGCGTGTATTCCGCCGGGATAATGTGCATGTCACTTTCTCCCCCCACGGCGGATTCGCCGAGCGGGGAGGAGAGACGGAATCCACAGTTCTCAAGAGAACTGTGGATTACCGTAATGACTGGCACGGATTCCAGCCGTATTACAGCGCAGTATGGCGCGCAATACGGCTGCAATCCGTCCCTGAAATAAGCCGTGTGAACGGCCCCTAAGGGTAATTCACACGTCTGATTTTGCTGCTGATTTTTGCACTGTTTTGGAAGCAGATCCGGTCCCAAAATTACATTCAAAATGCCTAAAAAATGTCCCCAGTTGATTATCATTGATTCCTATGTAAAACTGAAAAAAACTGGGCGCTAAAAAAAAAAGAAGGGTCACATTAATTCTTGAAGCATTTTCAATGCTAAAGATCCCCATTGGAATCAATGGAGAGGTTCAACACCTTGGCCAGAAGTCTGGCGCATTTTAAACGCTGTTTGGGGCATGGTTTTTATACGGTCTTTGACTCCCTGCCATTTGTATGTGTAATTCAGTAACAAAACAGTGCTGCAAAACTTCATCAGAAACCACGAAGAGAAAACCCTGATCAAAGCAGTGTCAAACACTCAGACTAGGTTTTTAGGGTATGTGCATATGGCGTTTTTCAATCCGACAAACAGGGTGAAAAACGCTGCGTAAAACGTATCCAAAGTGTGGTGCTTGTTTGGATATGTTTTCTGTGCAGCAGAAACACACCCTATAGTTTTAAATAGGGTGTTGGATGCGTAAAATGGATCAAGAATTGACATGACAATTCTTTGATCGGATATGTTAAACACATGTAAAACGCATATCGTCTGAATGACAATACATGTTTTACATTGAAATCAATGTAAAGCACACTGAGCATTGTTAGATACATGTTTTGGGTCCAAAAAACTTATCCAAACACGTATCTAATATACATTATGTGTACAACCTCTTATGTTAATTTAGGGGAGATCAAGCATGCCACAAACAATACATGTATGCTTTACCTAATACAGGCCTTTTTTTACTCCTTCAACTTGCTCTCTTGTCTCCTTGGTTACTGACCACCAGTATGTGCTTTCAGTGGGGGCTGGTAATGCAGTGTTGGGGTATTTTCACACGGCGGATGTTTTGGAACCACACGCTGATAAGCGAGTAATTGCAAAGAAGAGGGGGGAGGGCAGCTGGCGTGTGTTCGCCGCTAACAATTGACATGTAAATTCTCCCCCCGTGCATACAATACGATCATATTGTACGCACGGGGAGACGACGCGTAATTCATAGCTTTCTGAGAGCTATGAATTAATGTAATGGCAGAGCGCGTTTTGCCGCGTATTAAGCGCAGTACACGGCAAAATACGCGTGCAGTTACGCTATAAAATAAACCGTGTGAACATACCCTTAAGGTATGTTCACAATCTCACCTGAAAAGGACAAAAATGCAGCACTTTTCAGGCGAGGTTTTGACACCAACTGATCAAGTTTTCCAACACTGTTTTCTTTCTGAAACCCCCATACAGATTCATAGCCAGGGCAAAAACCGGGCCGAGGTTTTGACGCTCTCCATTGATTTCTATGGCGATGTTTAGCACCCAAAACATTGTCCAAAGATGCATGGAAAAAGCTTGTGTGTGAACTACAGCGCTGTTTTACATAGGTATTAATGAAAATGAACTGGGGGCATTTTGGAGGCTTTTTTTTTTTTTTTTTTTACACTATTGTAGGTGAGGAAACGCTCCGAAAACTGCATCCGAATCAGCTGTGTGAACATACCCTTACTGCGGCATTGCTTGCAGTTGGGATAGTGGAGACACACATTTTCGTTCATGTGTTCTCACCCTTTCTCTTTAGACTCACAGAAAATAATTCTCAACATTTGATAGCGCTGCATTACCGGCCACCACTGAAAACACATAGTGGTGGCTGGTAACCAAGACGACAAAAGAACAAGTCGAAAGTGTGAGAAAGGCCTGTATTAGGTAAAGCATACTGTATGTATTTTTTTAATCTTGCTACATAGAAGGGGTTGCCAGCCGCTAATTACTGTTAACACCCACCTGCAACAGCCGGGAACAGAGCCGGGCATCGTTTCTCACTTGGATCGGCACCCTGTTATGAGATTGCGGGGTGCCAATTGGTTAAGAAGGCGGCTGTAAGCCTTGTAAAGGCTTTCATCCCCCGCCATGTATGGTGGTTTTAACACTTCCTGCACCAGTTAGGAAGTGCTAGAATCACTGTCTCTGAACACCCTTCTGCATTGTTTATACAATGCAAAAGGGTGTACTAACGATAGTTGAAAAAACTTTGAGATTCTCGGTTCACATATTTTGATCAAAAGATGTTTAAGCTGCCCACGACTTTCAACGTGATCTCAGGTCGGGCAGTCCTATACTATCTTTTACCTCTCAATAGAGCCAATTCCAGGCCTCTCACTGGGTCAACCGACCTCCGTTATACAGAGAGAAAAAAAATAAAAACACCAAACCTGCAAGCTGCACTTCTTATGACAGGCTGTGAGAGTGGGCGGGTACAGAAAACCAAATTGGAGGCACCCCTTCCTCCCCATATAGGTTAAAATCAATATACACCAAATGTAACGTATGGTTCTGCACAAAAAACATTTCTGAAAAAACATATGCAAACCTGGGTGCCACTGGCAGGGCTGCGGCACACACACACACACATATATATATATATATATATATATATATTTATAATATATATATATATCATACCACACACATGTCACACGCACACTACTGAAAAAAGGGCAATACATTACGTGGAAATCCCTAAATAAGCATTTATGCTATCTATCATACATGAAAAAACTTTGAGATTCTCGGTTCACATATTTTGATCAAAAGATGTTTTTTTCATGTATGATAAATAGCATAAATGCTTCTTTAGGGATTTCCACGTAATGTATTGCCCTAACGATAGTTGGACTCGATATTATAGTTGAAATTTTTTTTATAAAAAATCCTTAAAAATTCCAATTATTCCCTTTTGCTATTTTACAAATAAAAAAAAATAAAAATAAAAAAGTGACATAGTTGATATCGTGACGTAATTTATCCCATGTGCTGAACACCGTAGAAGAACGCCACAATTGCTTTCTTTTGGTCATTTCACTTGTACTAAAAATTGTAATAAAAATCGCATCAATTAACAAATCGTACCAATAAAAAGTGCATTTCAGCCTGCAAAAAATGCCCTCTAACTCCGCTCCATAGGTGTAAGTACAAAAAAAAGTGATTGGTCGCAGAAAATGGTGCTGTAGTGCAAATTAAAAAAAATAGAGGATGTTGTTTTTTTTTTATGGTACTAAAACATAAAGGAAAACCCTACATTTTTGGTATTGCTGGAATTGTATCACCTTGCAAAATGCAGATAACACATCATTTATACAGAAGAGTGAACGTCGTAAAAACAAGAACCCGGCAACCATGATGCAAGCAAGAAAACAAGGAAGGAAAAACAAACGCAATGAAAAAAACCCTGCTGCGTGGTTAAAGGGGTTGTCTCACTACATTACATCTCATTCACTACATCTCACTACATCTTACCTTAGTCCTGTTTTCTTAGTTCCACTTTGAATTCAGGGGCGTGTTTACTGGCTTCCTTTACTAGGGCGGGCAGAAAGGAAGCCCAAAGGTCTGTAGTTTAAGCAACCAGTGCTGGCAGCCTATCAGGAAGATCAAACGGGTCTGTAGCTATAGCGACCTAGGAGCTGATTGCAGCCCATACAAGAGGGATATCTAGGAATAGGTAGGACACTGTTAATGGACACATGTTGCAAAGTGACTTTTGTTTTTTGCAAGATCTTTAACATAAAAAGCAGCCGTCCCTGTAGTGAGACAACCCCTTTAAGGGTATCCTACAATCTCCATAAATAGATGGTAAAGTAGGATAAGCAAAAAGGGGAATAAATATTAACCAAAAGTAGCAGCAAGTGGCATACACAGAATGAGGAGCGTGTAATAATAATTACAGTAACCTCAGTATTGTCATAGGTTGGATACAGTATATTCAGACACAAGTATTCATAGAGTAAGGAATGAATATAGCGGTTCCCCTCTATGGCTATATCGATAAGGCATAGCTGTACCGTCAGATTGTCAACAGATTCAGAATACCGAATCCGACGGTACACTGTGCTGCATAGACGGCAATGAAAAATCTGTACACAGATTTTTTTTTATGGTCAGGTTTAAAACGCGGAGGAATATGCAACGTGTTGTATATTCCGCCGGCTTTTGCTCGGTTTTGCCGTCAGCCCTGTACATTGAGTGTACGGGGCTGACGGCAAATCTGAAAAGCGACCGCGGCTTTTGCGCACCTCTAAGCCAAAACCGCGGTCCAGCAAGGTCAAAAGGCCATCGGATTTTGGACAGCATTTTGACATATCCCTGAAAAGATGCCTTTCGACTCCAGAAATCACTTGAGGTCTCCCAACGTGTTTCCCCCCCACAATTTCCTGAGTTCATCAGGGGGATCAAACATGGCCCAATCAAGACCGTAAGGATCTAGTATATGAACGAATACGATACACATAGGACATTATGTATGACAACTAAGCACTAAGACTGTCTTTGTTGCCCATAGCAACCAATCAGCCCATAGAACCAATCAAAAGAGCTCATAGTAACCAACCAGAGCTCATAGCAACCAATCAGAACTCATAATAACCAATCAGAGCCCATAGCAACCAATTAGAACTCATAGCAACTAATCAGCGCCAATAGCAACCAATCAGAGCCCGTAGCAACTAATCAGCGCCAATAGCAACCAATCAGAGCAAGTAGCAACCAAACAGCGCCCATAGCAACTAATCAGAGCTCATAGTAACCAATAATAGGTCATAGCAACCAATCATAGCTCATGGCCAACGACCATAACCAAAAGCCCATAGCCAAAAACCAAATCAGAGCCATAGAACCAATCAGCGCCCAAAAGCCCAACTAAAATCCCCTAGAAATCACTCTAGTAACCAAAACATAGGTCATAGCAATCAATCAGAACTCATAGCAACTAATCTGCGCCTATAGCAACCAATCAGAGCCCGTAGCAACTAATCAGAGCTCATAGCGATCAATCAGAGCCCGTAGTAACCAATCAGAGCTCATAGCAACGAATCAGCTCATAGCAACCAATCAGCGCCCATAGCAACCAATCAGAGCCCATAGCAACCAAGTAGAACTAATAGCAACCAATCAGAGCTTATAGTAACCAATCATAGGTCATAGCAACCAATCAGAGCCCATAGCAACCAATCAGAGCTTAGCTTTTATTTTTCCAGAGCCCTGTATGAATTGGTTGCTATGAGCTGTGATTGGTTGTTTTGAGCTCTAGTTGCTATGGGCTCTGATGGGTTGCTATGAGCTCTGATGAGTTGCTATGAGCTTTGATTGGTTGCTATGAGCTCTAGTTGTTATGGGCTCTGATGGGTTGCTGTGGGGAACAAAGAGTCTTGATACTAGATCGTTTTCATACATAAGGCCCAAACTGTATTACAGCCAAAAGATGGAATGCTGATTCAGCTATTTTATGGCCCACAACCAAATACAATATCCCCCCCATTGTCGCCATGTTTTCAATTTTGCTACTTCCGGCTCCAGGTAGGAAGTGAGGAAACCGCCATATTGGTACACCTTAATACTTTGCATTATAATGAATTAGGCTGTATAAACGATCGCACCCCCTTGTGGTGAAGCACCCTAAAGGGACTCAAAGTAATAAAAAGTGTAAAAAAAAAAAAAGTTCAATTTACCCCCACCTTTTGCCATTTTACAAGCAAAAAAAATAAATAAAAGTAAATAATGATGCTAAAAAAAAATAAAAAACTTAAACATAATGGGTATCGCCGCGTCCGCAAACGTCGGATGTATTAAAATATAACATTTATCCTGAAAAAAAATTCCAAAATTGCGTTTTTTGGGGTCATTTCGCATCCTGTAAAAATTGGAATAAATGTAATAAAAAATAGCATATATTCGACACTCGTAGGAATAAAAAAGAGCACGTCAATCCACAAAAATGACACCCTCACACAAGTCTGTAGGTGGGAGTACAAAAAAGCTATTGGTCGCAGAAAAGGGTGCTGCTGTTCCGTATGAGAACTATTGAAAAAAAATATTCAAGTGATTCTGTTTCCCCCAAAAATGGAATAAAAAATGATCAAGAAGTTGCATCTATCTCACAATGATACCAATAAAAACTACACTTCGGTCCGCAATAAATGACCCTCTTCAGGTCCATAGGCGGAAAAATTAAAAACTTATTGGTTGCAGAAAATGGCACTGCGGTGCAAATGTAAAAAAAAAAAAGAAAAAGTTTTTTTATTTATTTATTTATTTTTTTTAATAAAAGTTCTAAAACATAATGAAAAGTCTTCAAATTTGGTATCACTGGAATCGTCCTTACTTGCAGAATACAGATAACACACTGGGCCTTATGTATGAAAACTGTCTAACAGTAAGACTTTGTTTCCCATAGCAACCAATCAGAGCCCATAGCAACCAATCAGGGCTCACAACAACCAATCAGAGCCAACAGCAACCAATCATGGTTCTCAACAACCAATCAGATCCCATAGCAACCAATCAGGGCTCGCAACAACCAATCGGAGCCAACAGTAACCAATCATGGTTCACAACAACCAATCATGGTTCACAACAACCAATCAGAGCCCATAGCAACCAATCAGAGCTCATAGCGATCAGTCAGAGCCCATAGTAACCAATCAGAGCCATAGAGACCAATCAGAGCCCATAGCAACCAGTCAGAGCTCATAGCAACCAATCAGAGTTCATAGCGACCAATCAGAGCCCATAGCAAACAATCAGCTCAGAACAACTAATCAGAGCCAATAGTAACCAATCACAGCTCACAGCAACCAGTCAGAGCCCATGGCAACCAATCAGAGCTCATAGCAAACAATCATGGCTCACAACAACCAATCAGAGTTGATAGTAACCAATCGGAGCCTATAACAACCATGGCTCATAGCAACCAGAGCTCACAGTAACCAATCAGGGCTCATAGGAACCAGAGCACATAGCGACCAATCAGAGCCCATAGCAACCAATCAGAGCCCATACCAACCAATCATGGCTCACAATAACCAATCAGAGCCTATAGCAACCAATCATGGCTCACAACAACCAATCAGAGTTCATAGTAACCAATCGGACCCTATAACAACCATGGCTCATAGCAACTAGAGGTCATAGTAACCAATCAGGGCTCATCGCAACCAGAGCACATAACAACTAATCAGAGCCCATAGCAGCCAATTAGAGCTCATAGCGACCAATCAGAGCCCATAGCAACCAATCATGGCTCACAACAACCAATCAGAGCTCATAGTGACCAATCAGAGCCCATAGTAACCAATCAGAGCCTATAGCAACTAGAGGTCAGAGTAACCAATCAGAGCTCAGAGCAAGCGATCGGAACCCATAGAAACCAATCAGCCCGTTCTAACCAATCAGAGCTCATAGCAACCAGAGCACATAGCAACCAATCAGAGCCCATAGCATCCAATTCGAGCTCATAGCAACCAATCAGAGCCCATAGCAACCAATCAGAGCCCATAGCAGCCAATTAGAGCTCATAGCAACCAATCCGAGCTCAGCTTTCATTTCATATACTCCTCTGGAAAAATAAAAGCTGAGTTCTGATTGGTTGCTATGAGCTCCGATTGGTTGCTATGGGCTCTGATTGGTTGCTATGGGCACTGGTTAGTTGCTATGAGCCCTGATTGGTTGCTATGAGCGCTAATTGGTTGTTATGGGCTCTGATTGGTTGCTATGAGCTATAATTGGTCACTATGGGCTCTGATTGGTTGTTATGGGTGCTGATTGGTTGCTATGGGCTCTGATGGGTTGCTATGGGTAACAAAGGCGGTCTTACTACTAGACAGTTTTCATACGTAAGGCCCAACATTTATATTTATACTGAACAGTGAACTCCATAAAAGTGAAGCCACTGCCAAAATGACACTATTGAGCTTTTTTTTATCAAGTTCCACGATTCACAGAAAATTTTTGGAGATTTTTACAGTACAGTCAATGGCAACATTAAAAAATACATCTTGTGCTACAAAATGTATGGTGTGCAATCACCATAACTATCTATTACTTCCCAACCAAACTCCCTGAGAATCTGCGCCTGCGCTTCACCCCTCCCTCTCTAGGCGGCGGAGGCAACTGTGTCCTGAACGGCTACGTCTGCCCCCTGTCCTGTATTGATTGGGGCCGTGTAGGACACAGAATACAAAGCTGAGTCACATTATTATTACCACTCCCTATTATTA
The DNA here is from genome assembly GCA_025379985.1 of Phyllomedusa bahiana. NCBI lineage: Eukaryota > Metazoa > Chordata > Amphibia > Anura > Hylidae > Phyllomedusa > Phyllomedusa bahiana. The sequence continues at coordinate 63,552 of JAODAL010008514.1, forward strand.
CCACTTCCTACATCTGCAGACCACAGCTCATGAGGGAAGTCACGTGTGGTGAGCTGGCTTGGTGTGTATATAACGTGTGCGATGGGCTGTCTGCACACATATTCCTCAATACTGGCACAGGTAAAAGGGGCGACTTGTGATCGTTTCAAAAACGGTGATTATCGGCTTTGTGGCGCAGTTTCTGAAACTGCACAGTATGTTGGTGGCTGTTGTGATTAAAGTATCGTGAGTGGACAAATGGCGGCATTGTTACCAAGACGGAAAAGTGTGGAGCACAACATGCCATAGACGTTAGGAAGGTGCGCGAGCATCTCACCACCAATATGACTTGGGGCAACCAGATGACACAACACACAACAGCTAACTTACTGTGTATGGGGCCTGGAGCAGACCGATGTCACTGCACCTCTGCTAACCCTACTGTGTATGGGGCCCCGGGACAGACGGATGTCACTGCACCTCTGCTAACCCTACTGTGTATGGGGACCCGGGACAGACGGATGTCACTGCATCTCTGCTACCCCTACTGTGTATGGGGTGCCTGAGCAGCCTGTTGTCACTGCACCTCTGCTAACCCTACTGTGTATGGGCCCTGGAGCAGACGGATGTCACTGCACCTCTGCTAACCCTACTGTGTATGGGGCCCTGGAGCAGACGGATGTCACTGCACCTCTGCTAACCCTACTGTGTATGGGGCCCTGGAGCAGACGGATGTCACTGCACCTCTGCTAACCCTACTGTGTATGGGCCCCGGAGAAGACGGATGTCACTGCACCTCTACTAACCCTACTGTGTATGGGGCCCGGAGAAGACAGATGTCACTGCACCTCTGCTAATCCTACTGTGTATGGAGCCCCAGAGCAGACGGATGTCCCTACACCTCTGCTAACCCTACTTTGTATGGGACCCCAGAGCAGACGGATGTCCCTACACCTCTGCTAACCCTACTGTGTATGGGGCTCCGGAGCAGATGGATGTCACTGCACCTCTGCTAACCCTACTGTGTATGGGGCCCCCAGAGCAGACGGATGTCACTGCACCTCTGCTAACCCTACTGTGTATGGGGCTTCAGAGCAGTCGTATGTCACTGCACTCTGCTAACCCTACTGTGTATGGGTCCCTGGAGCAGACGGATATCACTGCACCTCTGCTAACCCTCCTGGGTTTGGTCCCTGGAGCAGACGGATGTCACTGCACCTCTGCTAACCCTATTGTGTATGGGGCCCTGGAGCAGACGGATGTCACTGCACCTCTGCTAACCCTACTGTGTATTGGGCCTGAAGCAGAAGGATGTCACTGAAACCTCTGCAAACCCCTACTGTTTTATGGGGCCCCCAGAGCAGACGGATGTCACTGCACCTTACTAACCCTACTGGTATGGGGCCCCGGAGGGGACGGATGTCACAGCACCTTGCAAAACCCTACTGTGTATGGGGCCCCAGAGCAGACGGATGTCACTGCCACCTCTGCTAAACGAAATGTGTATGGGGCCCCGGAGCAGACGGATGTCACTGCACCTCTGCTAACCCTACTTTGTATGGGGCCCCCAGAGCAGACGGATGTCCCTGCACCTCTGCCAACCCTACTGTGTATGGGGTCTGGAGATTACAGATGCAACTGCACCTCTGCTACTGTGTATGGAGCCTGGAGATTACAGATGTCACTGCACCTCTGCTAACCCTACTGTGTATCAGAAGAGGCTTACGTTTTCTCAGAACTATTGAAATTGGACATCAGTTGAGAGACAGTTGTCTTTTCCAATGCGTTTTCGAGTTTATCGATTGAATGAGCAATGACATATCAGGTGAAAAAAATGATAAAACAAACATACTGCAACAATTGCCGGAAGAACATAAACTGGGAAACGGCAGCGTTATGGTCTGGGAATGTTATCAGGGCATTCTCTGGGCCACTCATCAATGTGGAAATCACTTTCAACTGATTTGGACTCCATCCTTGCAGATCACGTCCACCCATACATGCTGATTGTCTTCCGTGTGGCGGATGGGATCTTCCAGCAAGACCATGCGACATGTCACACGGCTAGAAATGTTGGAAGAGCAGGACCAAGGATTACCCTGGATGCTAATTCCCCAGAACCCAATTGAGTATGTGTGGGCCCTTGGATGGTGGTGTGTTCTTCATGGCTCCTCCAGCAGCTGTGGGATGCAGTCGGCTCCAGATACCTGTTGCAACCTACCAGGACTTTATTAAGTCACTCCTCACCCGTCTAGCTGCTGTCCAGGCTGCACGCACTGTTGAATCTGGATATTAGCTGCTGGTCATAATAATGTGACTCAACTGCGTATGATAAAATGTTTTCTTTGCACCAGGGAGCTCCATGTGGCAGCTGACACTATTCATGTATAATATATGGCTCATGACATTAGAATTTATACAGGAATTCTTATAAACAAGCAGGGCTGGGGAGTCGGAGTCGTGGAGTCGGAATTGGTGCCTATTTTGCAGGAGTCGGAGTCGTCATAAAATGGACCAACTCCCAAAATATATAATAAGTTGGTCCAGTTTGATGCAGTGCAAAGAGCAATTTTATATACAGTCATCTTACCTATCTTATACATAAATGTGACTTGCAAATATGTAGCATCTGCTTAGTTCTGCAGATTCTTTCCTGTAACTGCATTGTTACTGTTTTGCTCCTAAAAATCAAAATGTTAATTTTTATTATTTTGTTAGTATTTGGGAAATCCAACTTTGGCTTTCAGCTCTGCCTGAATCCTTCTGGGCTCTGAATCATATTCAATCATATCTTGACCAAAATCTGATCCCAGATCTCTTCTACACATTCAAAAGATCAAAACATTGTTACCCTTTTGCTTGTCAGTGTCTGTTCTACCTAAATAGCTTGATTATTGTATCATAAGGTGATAAACAGCCGGATGTTACCATTTTACTACAGTAAAGTTATCACTTAAACATGCGCCGTGTATGAGGGAGTCAGGAGTCGGAGGTTTGGGAAATTGAGGCGTCGGAGTCGGGGCTTTGGCTTGCCGACTCCACAGCCCTGTAAACAAGCCTAAAAATGTTTCAACCTCTTCCCGCCACAGCAATTTCGGTTTTTGATGTTGCCTTCGTTTTTTTTCCTCCTCCCCCATCTTCAAATAGCCATAACTTTTTTTTATTTTTCCATCTACATAGCTGTAAGAGGGCTTTTTTTTTTACGGGTCAAGATTAACTTTCTAATGGTACCATTCATCGTACCATATAACAAAACAAAAAACCAAAAAATCGACATGGGGTGAAATGTGAAAAAAAAATTCAATTGCGCCATTTTTGTGGGAGTTTAGTTTCTATGGAGTTTACTGTGTGATATAAATAGGCCTGGACTGGCAGCTTAAACATCTTTTGATCAAAATATGTGAACCGAGAATCTCACAGTTTTTTCATGTATGATTGATAGCATAAATGCTTCTTTAGGGATTTCCACGTAGTGTATTGCCCCTTTTGCAAGTAGTGTGCCGCTGGCGGCGGTCTGTGTGTGTACATGTATATATATATATATATGTGTGCCGCAGCCCTGCCAGTGGCACCCAGGTTTGCATACGTTTTTTCAGAAATGTTTTTGTGTGCAGAAACATACGTTATACTTGGTGTACATTGATTTTAACCTATATGGGAAGGAAGGGGTGCTTCCATTTTGGGTTTCTGTCCCCGCCCACTCTCACAGGCTGTCATAAGAAGGGCGGCTTTGCAGGTTGGGTGTTTTTTATTTTTTCTCTCTGAATAATGGAGGTCGGTTGACCCAGTGAGAGGCCTGATTGGCTCGATTGAGAGGTAAAGATAGCGTAGGACTGCCCGATTTTGAGATCACGTTGAAAGTCGTGGGCAGCTTAAACATCTTTTGATCAAAATATGTGAACCGAGAGTCTCAAAGTTTTTTCATGGACTGGCAATCTGGCACACGGGCAGATTGCTGGTGGGCTGGGCTGCCTGATACCACATGGGCTGTCCTGCCGATAATTTATTCACTGCACTCCTTCGTCTGGGGCTGCTCTCCTTTCCTGTGAGGCTCTGCCCCCCTCTCACAAATGACCCCACCCCTCACATACACGGCTCGTTCAGCAGGGGCCGTCCTGTGTGCACAGAAGAGCTGCTCCTCCCTTGCCTGACCAGCTTCCACCCAGGCAACATTATATACAGATGCCCTAATTGACACAGATACCCATAGTGTTGGCATGTTACAGAGCCAACTGTAGGCTGGTCCAGGCTGCAAGGGTATGTTCACACTGCTCCTTCAAAAGCTTTGTAATGCAGCGATAACCACCAGGCACGTATAGAATAAAACTTGAATCCTTTATTGGTAATGCAATAAAACTGCGAGCGTTCCCATGAGCACACTGAATCCTCAAAGCATGAGAGACGGCTAACGCGTTTCGGGTGTTTGTTCACCCTTAATCATAGCATTTCTACTGTGCTATGTTCACACTGCGTATTGCACAATTGCACGCAGAACTACGCCCCGCAAATACGCCCTAAGGGGTTAAGAAAATGTATGCTTTAACATTTTCACAGTACAATTTGTAATACAGACGTGCCAACGTTCCCACCATAGACTTTGATTGGATATCGATAGAAAGGGAAGAGCGCCTATATAGGCGTGTGGAGATTCGAAATTGCCTTTTGCACTCCACGAAGCATCTGCATATCACAAGGCATTATGGGAAAGGAGCCGAGAGGCTCAATCGCCCTCTATTGGATGTAACAAATCCTCAATTTCCCTTTGACCCACTGGGTCTTTGGAAAGCAAAAGGGCGCTTTAGCTTCTCAGCTCCTTTCCCATAATGCCTTGTGATATGCAGATGCTTCGTGGAGTACAAAAGGCAATTTCAAATCTCCACGCGCCTATATAGGCGCTCTCCCTAAGGAGAGATCTTCCTTTCACCATCCACTCATTGCCTCCCACTCAACCAAGCCAGCATCGCTCTGCTCAATAGTGACGAGGGGCAAACACCCTGAAACAGCTCTATACAGATGGGTGATGCTGGCTTGGCTAAATAGCCCTTTTAATTTCTAAAGACCACAAAATAAAAATAGGACCGGGCGCTCGTCCGCAGAAATAAATCCTCGTGCGGTGGCAACGTAGGATAAAAGATATATTTATTCCATTAAAAACACAAATAGCATAACGCGTGTTATTAATGGAATAAATATATCTTTTATCCTACGTTGCCACCGCAAGAGGATTTATTTCTGCGGACGATCGCCCGCTCCTATTTTTATTTTGTGGTCTTATTATCGTTCCCCGAGGTCTTCTGATACCATGGGTTTTTGGACTACGTGGCTGCTGTTTTGGGGGCTTAAATAAGCCAAACAGGTTTTTATGAGCGTTGTGCCTCTAAAATATTAGCACAACGGCATCAGGTGAGCACCGTATTTGTTCTATTTTCATTGTATTACCAGACGTACTTTCACATAGAGCGCCCTCTCCCTTTTTCTTTTTCATTTTCTACATATTTTAATTTCTAAAGACCCAGTGGGTCAAAAGCAAATTGAGGGTTTGCTACATCCAACAGAGGGTGCTTTAGCTTCTCAGCTCCTTTCCCAGAATGCCTTGTGATATGGATATCGATAGTACATGTCATCAAAGTCTGAAAGGTGCAGGTCTCACCTGTGGGATCCACAGCTATCCTGGGAATAGGCCCCTGAAATGCTCTGTTAATACGGGATAGCGGGTCACGCTTGCACACGACTTTCCATCCTGTTCTATAGGAGTTCCCAATACAGGGGAGCGCTGTGTTCTCCATTCTGTTCTATAGTAGTTCCCAGTACGGGGGAGCGCTGTGTTCTCTCCATTCTCCTCTATGGGAGTTCCCAGTACAGGGGAGCGCTGTGTTCTCCATTCTGTTCTGTGGGAGTTCCCAGTACAGGGGAGCGCTGTGTTTTCCATTCTCCTCTATGGGAGTTCTCAGTACAGGGGAGTGCTGTGTTCTCCATTCTGTTCCATGGGAGTTCCCAGTACAGGGGAGCACTGTGTTTTCCATTCTCCTCTATGGGAGTTCCCAGTACAGGGGAGCGCTGTGTTCTCCATTCTCCTCTATGGGAGTTCCCAGTACAGGGGAGCGCTGTGTTCTCCATTCTGTTCTGTGGGAGTTCCCAGTACAGGGGAGCGCTGTGTTCTCCATTCTGTTCTGTGGGAGTTCCCAGTACAGGGGAGTGCTGTGTTCTCCATTCTGTTCTGTGGGAGTTCCCAGTACAGGGGAGCGCTGTGTTCTCCATTCTGTTCTGTGGGAGTTCCCAGTACAGGGGAGCGCTGTGTTCTCCATTCTGTTCTATGGGAGCTCCCAGTACAGGGGAGCACTGTGTTCTCCATTCTGTTCTATGGGAGCTCCCAGTACAGGGGAGCACTGTGTTCTCCATTCTGTTCTATGGGAGTTCCCAGTACAGGGGAGCGCTGCTTTCCGTATTCAGAATTCCAATAGAACAGAATAAGGAGTCGTGAGCAAGCGTGATCAGCTCTCTATTCTGATCGGAGACTTTCGGGAGCCTGATGTGGGATCCGTACCTATCACACATTGATGCATATAGTATCGATATTCCATCAACGTATGAGATAAGACAACCCCTTTAAATTTTATGCTTAATATTATAATAATAAGTTATATGTCCCGCAGTGTTGGTAATAGGGTCACCCAGTAAGTTATATGTCCCCCAGTGTAGGTAATAGGGTCCCCCAGTAAGTTATATGACTCCCAATAGGTAGGTATATAGGTTATATGTCCTCCAGTAGGTAGGTATATAGGTTGTATGTCCCCCAGCAGATATATAGGCAGGTTATATGTCCCCCAGCGGGTATATAGGCAGGTTATAGGTCACCCAGTAGGTATATAGGTAGGTTATAGGTCCCACAGCAGGTATATAGGTAGGTTATAGGAACACCAGTAGGTATATAGGTAGATTATAGGTCCCCCAGTAGGTATGTAGGCAGGTTATAGGTCCCCCAGCCGGTATATAGGTAGATATTTCCTCCAGTAGGTATATAGGTAGGTTGTATGTCACCCAGTAGTTATATAGGCAGATTATAGGTCCCCCAGCAGGTGTACAGGTAGGTTATAGGTCCCCCAGTAGGAATATAGGCAGGTTATAGGTCACCCAGTATGGGTTAAGTCCAATAGGTAGGTATGTAATATAATGTGTTTCCCCAGTCGGAGGTAGGTTATATGTCACAGAGTTAAGGAGGTTATAGGTCCCCCAGTAGGAATGTAGGCAGGTTATATTTCGCACAGCAGGTATATAGGTGGGTTATAGCTCCCCCAGTAGGTATATAGGTAGGTTATAGGTCCCACAGCAGGTATATATGTAGATGTTTCCTCCAGTAGGTATATAGGTAGGTTATATGTCACCCAGTAGTTATATAGGTAGGTTATAGGTCCCCCATTAGATATATAGGCAGGTTATAGTTCGCACAGCAGGTATATAGTTGGGTTATATGTCCCCCAGTTGGTGTATAGGTAGGTTATAGGTCCTCCAGTAGCTGTATAGGTTGGTTGTAGGTGCCCCAGTGGGTATATAGGCAGGATATAGGTCCCCCAATAGGTATATAGGTAGGTTATAGGTCCTCCAGTAGCTGTATAGGTAGGTTATAGGTTGCACAGTAGGTCTATAGGAAGGTTATAGGTCCCCCAGTAGGCATATAGGCAGGTTATAGGTCCCCCAATAGGTATATAGGTAGGTTATAGGTCGCACAGCAGGTATATAGGTTGGTTATAGGTCGCACAGCAGGTATATAGGTTGGTTATAGGTCCCCCAGCAGATATATAAGCAGGTTATGTCCCATAGCAGATAGAGAGGGCTAATTAAAGATAAAAAAAAAGCTAACCGTACTCACCTTTGCCTGCTCCCTGAAACTCCCACTGCTCTCCTTCTTCTCCCTGCACAGGCAGCGTGACGTCATCAGGCCGTGCAGGCAGCATGATGAAACTCTCACACCGCCTGTGCTTGCGGCTCATCGGAGTACTCTGCGGAGCGGAGAGCCTCCGCTGTGTGCTTCGCAGAATCCTGAAACTATGTGCGTCCAGAGGAGTTAGTCCTCGGCGGATGGCGGGGGCCAGTCAGAGCTAGTTAGAGGGCCGGGTGTGGCCCACGGGCCGTACAATGCCCAGGTCTGATGTAGCAGGTCTTGTTACACAGAGAAATGGTGTTAACTTCTAATTGCAGCTGACACTCGTTGGTAACAGCAGGGAACGGAGCCAGTCCCGTTGTCTGTTGTTTAAGAAACAATATTTGGTTTTGCACATCCCCAAAAACTTATTGGGAAAAAATAAGCATAGGTGCACACTGTTGTGGCAGCAATATTAATACTTATTACAATACCAGCAGCATACTTTCAACTAAAGAAACTATCAAAAAAACACATTAGAATTCATGAAAAAAAGCACTCCTGCTTCTAAAAAAAAAATTAACATTTTTTGAAAACATTTTGAGGTTCTGAGTTCACATTTTTGATCAAAACTGCTTAAGCCCACCTCCGAAACTTCAACGGGGCCTCAAATGCAGGTGGGTCCTACACTGACGTTGCACTAACGTCATCTTTCTTTGGGGCCTGTCCAGACCTCCATACTTGAAGGCACCAACAGCTGTTGTTTAACCCCTTAGACGCTGTAGCAATTACAGCAGTGTCATCACCGTTTCTTACTCCGATCAGAACCCTCACGGGTGCCGACTGGTTGACATGATGACTGTGAAGGCTTCCATCGCGGCCATGTTTCCTGTTTCACTACTTCCTTCCTCAGACAGACAGGGGTAAACCCGCCATCTGTGTTTGCCTGTCTGCCCTGTATAGACAAGGCTGGAGGGTGTACGACCGCCCAAGCCCTCTAGAGGTCAAGTACCCACGAGCGGCTCAATATACCCGTTAAACAAAACAAACTATACTAATGTTTAAATGTTTTAATGTTTACACGTTTCACGACGTATACCGGCGCTTCTTCAGATGTCAAGATTTTGACTTCTGAAGAAGCGCCGCTATATGTCGTGAAACGCGTAAAGCTTTAAGTGTTTTAATATGTTTTTAATTTTGTGAAGGCCTCACTCCTTTAAATGTTTAAAAATAAAATTAAAAATAAAAATACACGTTTTTATTATACTCCCATCTTGCTGCATTCCTGCCACGAGCGGTGGGTCGACTTCTTCTTCCTCGTGCCTCCTACTGTCCTATAACTACTAACAGCTGTGAACCCCTCTATGTTGCATATAATGCTGCGGGGTATAATGAAGGTTCGTGTTTTGTGGATTCTACAACCTGTAATCTGTCACAATATAGGAACTACTTGTAATTCCATGAATTACATTTCTTACAGGTCCTTCCGGAGGGATACAGTTTGCAAGGAAAAGTAAGTGAACCCTTTGAAATTACCTGGATTTCTGTTGATTACTTACAATGCATGGTCTGGTCAATTACAATATTGGACCAACACAATCTATCAAGAGTTGTGCTGAGTAAACGTCCACAGGGCAGGGAGATAAAATAAAGAACTGTTGAATATAATAAGGCCCCATTCACATACTGTGAGCGGTATCCGTCGTGGAGCAATGACAGGTTCATTGACTTCTATAGGGAAAGTGTAGTCCTAATTGGACTATGTTTGCCTTATTTAGCAAACGTGTCCGGTTTCTGCACAAGATACAAAAGCGCAGTGGACCACGCTGTGGTGTCCGGTGCAGAAACCAGACACGTTTGCTAAATAAGGCAAACATAGTCCAATTAGGACTACACTTTCCCTATAGAAGTCAGTAACCCTGCTGTTGCCCCACTGTGCTGTCTGTTAGGGTATGTTCACACGGGGTAATTACGACGCGCATTTCGCCGCGTAATTGCGCTCTAATACGGGCGAGATATGCGCCGAAATTACGGTAATCCATAGTTCTCATAGAAACTATAAACGCGTAAGTCTTTAAGTTTTAATTGTTTTAATTTGTGAGGCCTCACTCCTTTAATGTTTAAAAATAAAATACAGTTTTTATTTACTCCATCTGCTGATTCCTGCCACGAGGGCGGTCGACTTCTTTCTCCTTCTTCCACTCGTTCAATACTATTGTATTGTACGCGCCGGGAGATAAGTGACATGTCAGTTACTTGCGGCGAGTAATGAATGTCAATGGGGCCGGTGGGCTACCGGCCACCCCGTGCCGCGGGAGTACGTGCGTATCAGTGCAAGCTCCCGAAAGACACGATGTACGTGTACGCGCCGCAGTACATCGTGTGAACATAGCCTTAGGATTCATTTTTATGGTTTTCCGATGGATACCATGAACAGGCTGTGAATGGGGGCTGCCCTGTAGATTTAGCAGCAATCACCTTCACCAAATGTGTTCGGTAACTGCACATAAATTTACGTTGAGGAGGGATTTTGTACCAATGCTCCCTGCAAATGTGTTTCTAGTTATCAGTATTTCTGGGATGTGTTGCGTGCAGCGCCCTCCTCTGGTCATGCCACAGTTTCTACATAGGGTTAAGGTCAGGACGGGGACTTGACCTTTTCAGAACACAAGTCTTCTTTTTCCACCATTCTTTGGTTCATTTACTTGTGAGCTTTGGGTCGTTGTCTTGTTTCATCACCCAACGTTTCTTCAGCTTGAGGACATGGACCGCTGCCCTTATATCGCCTGGTATCTTCATACAACTTTGAATTCTCTGTTCTCTTCATGATTGCAAGGAGTCCCGGCATTGAGGCAGCACAGGAGCCCCAAACTCTGTATCCAGGAGAAATCCTTGGGAAATGCATCCCCTGCACTCACTGCGAGCTGAGTTCAGTCTGATAGGACCTCTTTGAAAGCACAAAAATGCTGGTCCATGCCCTCGTCATCTCCCGCCTCGACTACTGCAACATCCTTCTCTGTGGCCTCCCAGCTAGCACCCTCGCTCCCCTCCAATCCATCCTCAACTCTGCTGCCCGTCTGATTCACCTCTCTCCTCGCTACTCCTCTGCCTCTCCCCTCTGCCAATCCCTGCACTGCCTGCCCATTGCCCAACGAATTCAGTTCAAATTACTAACCCTGACCTACAAGGCTCTACATAACCTCTCCCCTCCATATATCTCTGCCTTAATCTCTAAATACCTCCCCTCACGCAACCTCCGCTCCTCACAGGACCTCTGCTCTCCTCTTATCACCTCCTCACATAACCGTCTCCAAGACTTCTCCCGTGCTTCCCCCACACTCTGGAACTCACTGCCCCAACACCTCAGACTCTCCCCCTATCTCACCGGCTTCAAACGTAACCTGAAAACCTACCTCTTCAGGATTGCCTATAACCAACATTAACCGGGTTGCACTGCTCCGCCCCACAAACATGTCTGCCCCTCACCTCCTGTCTCTTCACCCCTTCCCTGTAGATTGTAAGCCCTCGCGGGCAGGGACCTCTCTCCCTCTGTACCAGTTGTTAGTCCCTTATTGTCACTTTGTAATTGTTTGACCAATGTTATTTATGTACCCGCCTGAAATGTACAGCGCCCTGGAATCAAGGGCGCTCCAAAATAATTGATGATAATAATAATAATGATAATAGGACCCAGCAGCTCTTTCAGGTATGGAGCTCTGGCCATCATGAAATCGCCTGCAACAGGAGCAGGGAACCAAAGGCTTCTGGCCTGTGTAAGCATTGAGCCCTGTATATACAGAGATTGAGAACACAGGGGCGGTAATAAACCCTTCCGTCCATTTCGTTAGAGAACTAGCTCTCGTTCATAATCGGCTCTAACCCGCACAGATACACAATTAGTGCGACAGGGTATACCTTGCATAGTAAACTTAATGCGCCTACAAAGGCGCATTGCACAAATAACCGCATATCGTATCATTAGTAGTGTATGTAATGCGCCACAATAGGCGCATTATGTTATGGTGGCACACAGCGTATCATTGCTACTATATGTAATGCGCCTTTTTAGACGCATTATAATGTGTCGTGCCCGGTGTATAACGCGCCTAGTTTTGGTGTACGACAGTTCATTTACATCGAGAATATGGCGTCAAGAGTATTTTTGGCGCAAAATAGACCACAAAAACGGCGCTTGCATATTGGGATATGTCGTCCTTAGTGTGCAGCAAGTTTTAAAACATCCTTGCAGAGTTAGGCCATGTTCACACGGCTTATTTTGACGTGGTTTTGGACGAGATTTTCAAAGCGTTTCCTCGCCCAAAATCTCGTCCTAAACGCTTCCAAAACGCCCCCAGTTCATTGACTCCTATGTAAAACTTCGTTGTAGTTCACACCCGACGAGGTTTTTACACGCTTCTTTGAAAGCAATGAAAGAGAAGCGTCACGTCAATGCTTGAAGCGTGTTTTCTGTGTGGTTTTTACCACGTTTTTTTTGTCCTGGCTATTTATTTGTATGGGTGAAGACCTCATCCAAAACCTCCTCCAAAACCTCACCGAGAAGCGCCTCTAAGGCCCCGTTCACACGGCGGTTTTGATCGCGGGTTTCGCTGCGGCTCTCGCCGCGGTTCCCGCGGCCAGAACCTCTAGCCTCGCCGCAAACTCGCGTCTTCCGACGCAGGTTTGCGGCGCTGGCCGTGGTCTCGGCGCAGGTGGGGCGTGGTTTGGGGCGTGGCTTGCACTGAGGGGTTACCCCCATGCAAATTAATAGCAGGGGGCAAACCGCGCCGCGAGCCGTGCACCAACCACGGCGGCAGCAAGATTTGACAGGAGAGTTCTCCACACGCGCGGGTTTGGCCGCAGCCCTGAAGCCGCGGCGTGTGAGTATTAACCCGGTTTTCCATAGGAAAACCATGTTAATAAACTAGGCGCGGTCATAGCCGCGGCCAAATCCGTTGTCTGAACATGCCCTAAAACCTCTTCTGAAGAAGCGTGTTTCAGGTGAGGTTTTGGGAGCGGAAATGCTCCGAAAACCTCGTCCAAAACCACGTCCAAATAAGCCGTGTAAACATGCCCTTAGTCGACCGCGCGGACGTCTATAGTGAACGGGAGGTCGGCACCATGGTAAACTCAAAGGGTAAGGGGCCGTTTACACGGCACAGGACAAATACCGGCCGGTTTGCCGGCCGGTATTTGTCCTGTTTTGCGGCCGTCCCCACGGCTGCGGCGGGGACGGCTTTTCTCCGCGATGAGCGGAGAAACAGCCCTCCCCCTCCCATAGAGAAGCACATCTTCCGTCCGAAACCGGACGGAAGATGGTGCTGTTCTATGTTTTGCCGCCGGACCGCCGGCGACAAAACCACAGGACGGAAAAGCCGTGCAGTGGGGACAGTGGGGACTGCTGCACGGGTTTTCCATATTGTACCATTGTGCTCATGTTCGGCCGGTTTTTCAGACGGTCTGAAAAACTGCAAACTGCCTGAAAAACCGTCCGAAAAACCGTGCCGTGGGGACAAGCCCTAACAGTCTTTCAAAAAGTCCAGCATAAAAAAAGAACTAGAACAGCGGTGAAATCAGTGTTTTCTTCCCGACACTCGGTGTCTTTTCTTGGCTCCAACTTTCCTACTTCGGGAGAAATCGTGTTTGCAGTAATGACTTTCATATCCGACCCAAGGTGATTGTCAGTGATTTTGATATGACCGATTTCTACCATAGTGGGGGATAGGTTGTGTCACTACATGTAGATGCCTCGCTATCAGTAGTCGGAGATATCAAGCAAGACTATCGACAACATGACTGACACTGGGTAGGAGGTGTGGTAGGTATTATTATCTATTGCTGTTAGTGGGGGATAGGTTGTGTCACTACATAGATGCAACGTGACTCATAATCGGATATTTAAAAAATGAAGCTACAGAAGTTTTTCAGTTTTTTTACATACCGTTATATTGGCTGGGCCACAAAGATCTTTGTTGTAGGCTACATGCAAGTAGTGGGCCGTGGGTTTGACCAACATGATTGTAATTATCCCTCCAGGTTTTTTTTGTGGTTTGTTATAAATTGCTTTTAGGTGCACTGTAATGCCAGTAATTTTGCTTATATGACTGACAGGTGGTAGGAGGTGTGGTAGGTATTATCAGCTGCTATTGGTAGGGGATAGGTTGTGTCACTACATAGATGCAAATATTTGTTATCGAATATTTTAAAAATTAAGCTATGGAATCTTTTCAGACTCATTTTTTTTGCAGACTTTCAATGTGAATGCATTATGTTATGGAATTTAGTATCTACTAACAGGGAAACACAGCTCAAAATTAATTTTGATGAATCTGCTGTTTTTAGAAATATACTATCTGTGGCCCTAATATGTTATCTGACTCAACCACAGGCCTTAGAGTTGATGGAGCACCTAGAGGACTTTGGAGCTACCATTTTATAACAAAATTTTGTAGGCACCATATCAGGTTTGCTGACACCTAAAGATGCTAAAAACAGTCCTGAAAAGACCCCATTATAGAGACTACACTCCTCAAGGAAATTATTGAGGGTTGTAGTGAGTATTTTGACGCCACATGTGTTTCACAGACATTTTTAGAGTTAGGCTGGAAAAATGAAAAATTTTCCAACTAATTGAAATTCAGCCCCTTAGCTTTTCATAGTCACAGGGAATGCAGGAGAAAAAGCACTCAAAAACTGTAGCCCAATTTCTCTGACGTGTGACAATTCCCGATATGTGGTGATAAAGTACATTTTGGGAATGTGTTGGGTCTCAGACGGAAAGGAGTGCGATTTGCCTTTTATTGAGCACATATTTTGCTGGAATGGTTGAAGGCCCTCGTGTCGAATTAGCAGAACCCTCCAAGTACCAGAAATACCCCAGACATGACCCCATTTTGGGAATTACACCTCTCTAAAAAAAAGAACTAGAACATCAGTAAAATCAGAGTTTTCTTCCTGACTCGTCTTCTCTTCTCGGCTCCAACTTTCCTACTTCAGGGGAAATCTTGTTTGCAGTGATTACTTTCAAAACCGACCCAAGGTGAATGTCAGCAATTCTGATATGACCGTTTACTGACGTGTTACATCTATGTCATAAATCCTGGGTTGTAGATGTTTCGTGATCAGTAGTTGGTGATATCAGCCACACCAAGCCAGTACAAGACTGACGGCAACGTGACTGACACGTGGTAGGAAGTGTGGTGGCATAGGTTCAAAATGGGGGGGACCAATTTTTCCTCCGTTTCCCTTCATTCCCTCCCTCCTCTCCCTGCAGCGAAGCAGCCCCCTCTAACCCAGCTAGGAGGTCTGGGGGTGCACTGTGAGCTCCCCCAACAGGTCCGGGCAGAGCCCGTGCACTAAACACTTTTGGTGCAGTCCATAAGGTTATGAGTGGCTCCTGTGATGCTAAGCCTCACAATTCCCTGCATGGTTAAAACTGTCATAGTTAAGTAGAAATTCAATAGATGTGAACGTCAGATGCATATCTAGATTTACCTATTATAGTCGCCGTAATGTTTTATGATGAATCTAATCAGGGCTGTGGAGTCGGAGTCGTGGAGTCGGTGCCTATTTTGCAGGAGTCGGAGTCGTCATAAAAGGGACCGACTCCCAAAATATATAATAAGTTGGTCCAGTTAGTTCGATGCAGTGCAAAGAGCAAGAAGAATTGGGTCCGGCCACTGCTACTGCTCCCATATCTTCAGCCTTATCACATGAGGAGTGTAATTGATGACATGGAGCAGGCAAAGAACTGCCCCAGGGGAAAAAATCCCGCTCCCCGGGCAAACAGATTTCAGCAAAATTTTCAAAGGGGACTCAAGATGAATGTCAGCGATTCTGATATTGCGGGTTACTGGGTGCGCTGCTTCTCCGTCATAAATCCTTGGTTGTAGAGGCATCACACCCAACAGTCGGTGATATTAGGCACATCAAGCAAGCCGGGACAAGACTAACAGCAACGTGACTGATATGTGGTAGGAGGTGTGGTAGGTATTATTATCAGCTGCTAAAATGTTTGCTGCTATTGGTGGGGGATAGGTTGTGTCACTACAGTAGATGCAACGTGACTAGTTATCGGATGTTTTAAGAATTAAGCTACAGAATTTTTTCAATCTTTAGTTACACACCATTATATTGGGTGGGCGGCAAAGATATTCGTTGTGGGCTACATGCGGCCAGCAGGCCATAGTATTACTGTGTAGTTATCCCTTTATAAGTTAGCGCACTGGAGATTGCCGACCAATCTGATGAGCTAGAGCTCTTTTGCAAAGAAAAATGGGCAACAATTCATTCCAGCCTCTAGATGCGCAAAGCTGGTAAAGATATTCCAGAACAGACTGCAGCCGTCATTGCAGATAAAGGTGGTCGTACATAAGTATTGACTTTGCTAAGTATTGAATTGCTAAATACATATGGACCCCACACTTTTCAATTTTTTAATTTGCTAAAATTTGGAAAAGTGCAAATAATTTTCTTTCCACTTCTCAAATACTTGCTACTTTGTGTTGCTCTATCACAGAAAATAGCAATAAAATATATTTAAGTGTGTGGCTGTAATGGAAGAGTTCAAGGGCAAAAGGACGACTTTTGCAACAAACTGGATGGCAAACGTAGTTCAATTAGGATTGAGCTCTTTTACAACGAATAATGGGCATAAATTCATTCCAGCCTCTAGATGTGCAAAGCTGATGAAGATCTCCCCCAACAGACTGCAGCCGCCATTGCAGATAAAGATTGTCATACAAAGTTTTGACTCAGGGGGGGCAAAATAGGTAATGTACGCCACACTTTTCAGATTTTTTTAATTTGCACAAATTTGGAAAAGTGCGTATCATTTTATTTACCCTTCACAAATATTTGTTACTTTGTGTTGCTCAATCACATACAGTTTCAATAATATGCATTTTAGTTTGTAGCTGTAAGGCCGGGTTCACACAAAGTATTTGCACCACTATATGCCTCCTGTTGAAAGTATGCGCTGGCCAGCGTGTACTTTCAACAGCGCTCCCATTCACTTTCACTTTTCCCTGTGCTCTAGAAAATAAGCCGTCTGAACATATCTTAATGGAACAGTTCAAGGGTTAGGACGACTTTTGTAACCCACTGTAGGGCAAACTTAGTTCAATTAGGATTCCGCTTTTCCCATAGAAGACAATGACCCTGTCGCCGCCGCACTATGGTGTTCGTCAGAAAGAATATTTACGGTATCCCCATGGAACGGAATTGTGGCAAAATTGGTTTGTGAATGGGGCCTGACCTGTAGATTGAGGCCCTGTAGCAACAATCGCTTTCACCAAGTGAATACGGTAACTGCACATAAAATTAAGTTGAGGAGGGATTTTGTACCAATGCTCCCTGCAAATGTGTTTCTATTTATCAGTTTTTCTGGGATGTGTTGCGTGCAGCGCCCTCCTCTGGTCATGCCACAGCTTCTCCATAGGGTTAAGGTCAGGACGTGGACTTGACCTTTTCAAAACCCAATATTTTTTCAACCATTCTTTGGTTCATTTACTTGTGAGCTTTGGCTCGTTGTCTCGTGGCATCACCCAACGTCTCTGTAGCTTGAGGACATGGACCTCTGCCCTTATATCTCCTGGAGAAGTGTTTTCAAACACTGTTCCCTTCATGATTGGAAGGAGTCCCGACACTGATGCAGCACAGGAGCCCCAAACTATGTATCCAGGAGAAATCCTGGGGAAATGCATCCCCTGCACTCACTGCGAGCGGAGTTCAATCTGGACCCAGCAGCTCTTGCAGCTACGGAGCTCTGGCAGTCATGTGGCCACCTGCACCAGGAGCAGGGAGCCAAAAGGCTTCTTGCCTGTGTATGCATTACTTGTTGAGCCCTGTATATACAGTGATTGAGAACACAGGGGCGGTAATAAACCCTTCCGTCCATTTCAGTAGAGATCCATCTCTAGTTCATAACCGGCTCTTACCCGCGCAGCTACACAATAAGTGTGCAGCAAGTTTTAAAACGTCCGTGCAGAGTAAGATGTAGACCACCCAGATGTTTAATAAAATCTAAATTTTATTGAAAATAAGACTCTTTTGAAAAGTCCAGTATAAAAAAAAAGTACTAGAACAATAGTACAGTTATCACTGTGCTGTTTGGTATCATGGTGTGTACCACACTGGACATGGACCGGAGAGAGCTGAAAAAAAAAGTTTTATTGAAAAGTTGCATTCTTTAAAAAAGTGCAGCATAAAAAAGGTATTAGAACAGTAGTAAAATCAGTGTTTTCTTCCCGACACTCGGCCTCTCTTCTCTGCTCCAACTTTGCTACTTTGGGAGAAATCTTGTTTTCCTTGATTATTTTCAAAACCGACCCAAGGTGCATGTCAGCAATTCTGATATGATTGATTACTGGGCGTGTTGCAACTATGTCATAAATTTTGGATTGTATTTGTGTCACGCCTAGTAGTCGGTCATATTAGGCACCATGCAAGCCAGTACAAGACTAACGGCAACATTACTGACATGTGGTAGGAGGTGTGGTAGGTATTGTTATCAGCTGCTGAAATATTCGCTCCTATTGGTAGAGGATACTGTATTTTGCATCACTACATGGCTGCAACATGCCTTGTAACGGTATATTTATCTAGGGGTATAGTGTGCATTTTGACCCCAAGACTTTTCCTAGATTTTTTTTTAGAATAGTCAATGAAATTTAAAAATTATTTTTTTTCCCCCAAAAATTGCACATTTAATCCCATATTTTTCATTTTCACATGGAATGCAAGATAAAAGGCACCTACAGCCTTTTCCAAATTTCTTCCAAATGTGGCAATACCCCATATATAGTTATAAAGTACATTTGGGGAGCGTGGTGGGTCTCTTTGGGAGTGTGGAATAAGTTGGCACGGTCGGATGTCCTCATGCTGCATTAGCAGGGCCCTCCCAAGTACAAGAATAGGGGAAATCCCCCCAAAGTGTCGCCATTTTGGAAGCTACACCCCTCAATGAATTCAGCTAAGGCTATGTTGGGCATTAAGCATGTCTAACTCAAAGGCTAACATGGGTAAAATTAACAAGGTTTAAGTTTATGTAAAATGAAAAAAAAATTACTTTATTTGAAAAGTTAGATTCTTACAAAAAGTATAAAAAAAGAACTAGAACAACAGTAAAATCAGTGTTTTCTTCCCAACACTCGTCTTCTCTTCTCGGCTACAACTTTCCTACTTCAGGAGAAATCTTGTTTGCAGTGATGACTCCAAACCGGCCCAAGGTGATTGTTAGTAAGTCTGATATGGCCGATTACTGATCGTCTTTCATCTATGTCATGAATCCTGGTTGTAGATGATTCGCGATCAATAGTCGGAGATATCAACCACACCAAGCCAGAGCAAGACTAACGGCAACGTGACTGACAGGTGGTAGGAGGTGCGGTAGGTATTATTATCAGCTGCTAAAATATTTGCTGCTATTGATGAGGGATGGGCTGTGTCACTACATGGAACATGATTTGTTATTAAATATTTTAGAAATTAAGCTATGGAATCTTTGCAGATTCTTATATTTTGAGGTTTTTCAATTTAAATGCATTGTTTCATGGAATTTAGTATATGTAACAGGGAAACACAGCTCTATTAAAGGGGATGTATCGCTTCATCAATTTGTCTGTTTCATTGCACTTTCAGTTTCTCAGCTCTTCAAATCCAGGGGCGTTTCTTCCCCTCCCAGCTGGGTGTTTCTTAACTGAAAGGGGATGACATCATCCTCCCTCTTCATTGTTCATGCTCGCTCCCGAGTCAGTGTGCTCTCCCCCCCCTGTTTTGCAAACTTTATTATATGAAGAATTCAATGTTAAAAAAAAACACAAGAAATAGTGTGTATTGTATATACTTTGCATAATATGATTATAAAGACAAGGAGCATAATATTGGTTAAAAAGGCAAAGCCCATAATATGGATTAAAAATCTTAATCACACTAATATGGGTCAAAGCTTCTCAGGAATTTTTAAAGCTTCATCTATCGGATCAGTGGAAAAAACCGGGCCAGCGAAATAGAGAGAAAACCCTGTGATCAAACCGTGAAAGGGTGCCCCTTTTTAAGGTCCAAGCTTCACAGGATTTATCAGATCATTATCCATAACACAGCGGGGAAAAGGGCCAGAGAAGATAGAAAAGTTACCTGGGATCCACTGTGGCGGCGGGGGCCCCCTTATACCCCAAGGTCCAGTATTCTAATCGAGCAAAATTTCCCGCTTTATTTGTTTAAAACAATGCCTGCGTACCCCAAGTGTTACACAAGGGGAAAACGCAGTTTTTTTTCCAGTATGGATCCCCCCCTTTGGAGGGCCAGCCCTTCGGGGGTTCCCCCCGGTAGGGGAAAACATTCAAGAAAAAACCCCTGGTAAAACCATAACACCTTTTTTCCCATAACCACTCTCTAACCAGTGGGTAGTTTATCTCATTTTCGGTTTCCCCAAAAAAAACGAGGCCCTGATAACAACCCCTTTTCGTTTTTCAAAATTGGGGCCCAAAAATGGGTATTATTCTTAAAGAGATATTTCATATGGTTTCCCCGGATGGCAATAATTTTTAGCACTACCCCCAAACCCCCTCCCCCGTCCACAGTCACTGTTTTGTTTTCTCCTTTGCAGTCTTAGGCAGGGGCCCCAAAAAAAAAAGGGAAAAAAAAATTTTTTTTGCACGTTTTTTTTTTTTTACACGGTTTTTTGCTTTTAAGTTGTATATGTCTCTTGTAATTTGTTTTACGGATTTTGGAGTAATAAAGTTATATTGCTTTGTCCCCAAAAAATATTTTTTTTTTTTTTTTTTTTTTTTAGGGATTTTGGGCTTAAAGTCCTTTTTTTTTTAAGGATTTTGGTGCTAAAACCCGTTTTTTTACGGTTTTTACATTATGAAGTTATTTGTTTTGTCCCCAAAATACTTTTTTTTTAGGGATTTTGGCCCAAAAGTCTTTTTTTTTTCGGCAAAAAAATTGTTTTAAAGATTTTGTCCCCAAAACCCGAAAAAAAAAAGTATTTTTAGCGTCAGAGCAAGTAACTTTTTTAGCGCAAAAATTTTTTAGAAAAATTTTTTGCGAGAACCCAAAAAGAAATGGATTCTTGAAAAATCCGTAAGAAAATGCGTTCTGGCACCAAAATCCGTAAAAAAAAAAAAAAAATTCTGCCCCAAAAAATCTTTTAAAAAAAAAAAGTTTTTTGGGGCAGAAGAAAGAGAACTTATTAGCGAAAAATTATTTTAAGAAAGGATTTTAGCCCCAAAAAACCAAAAAAAAATTATTCTGGCGCCAAAATCTGTAAAAACTTATTTTAAGTGTCAGTAGCGCCAAAATCTGTAAAAAAAAAAAATGTATGCAGACTGCATTTGTTAGACAGTTTTCATGAAAATTAGGCACTGATCTTTTATTTCTCACAGCTGAAGGGTTTTTTACAGTTGAATCCCGTCTTCTATAGTTTATGGCGTACAGATCGTCTCCCTTTCTAGGTTACATGCAGCAGCTTAAGGATCGGGCACAATTCTGCTTTTTTGATTGTAGAAGAGTGCTGGTTCTGTGCAGCGCTGGCTTTGCAGAGTGAAATGTGGGCCCTTATTTGAGTGAGAGAGGGAGGAATGCACTCCCGTGAATAACCGGGGGGCCCGACAGAATGGAAATTTGTAGGCCGTCAGCCCCCGAATGAAAGGAGGTGGAAACCCACCGGGGAGGGGAAAAAGTGTTTACAGAAAACGAAAATAAGGGGGGACCGTGAAAACAAGACAGCTTTGTAAAATTAAATAAATGCAAAGTTGTTGTTTCACTGTCCCCTTATTCTGAAGGCCATTTAATGTAATGATACAACCCCTTTAATTTCGATGAATCTGCTGTGGTTAGAAATATAACGTGTGGCCCAACAATAAATGTTATTTCACTCAACCACAGGCCTTAGAGTTGGTGGAGCTCCTAGAAGATTTTGGGCTACCCCTTGTATTGCAATATTTTGAGGCCTAAGTTTTCGACATCTAAAGCTGCTAAAAACTAAAAAAAACAGCCCTAAAAAGACCCCAATGTAGAAACTACACCCTTCATGGAAATTATCGAGGGGTATATTTAGGGCATGTCCCCACTGCATGGGTTTGTGGCCGGTTTTTCAGCCGGTTTGTGGTTTTTCAGACCGCCTGAAAAACCGGCTAAAAATGAGCACAATGGTGCTCTATGGACAACCTGTGCAGCAGTCCGTCCGGTGGTTTTTCCTCCCGCGGTCTGGCCGCAAAACACTGAGCAAGCACATTCTTCTCCCCCCCCTCCCCCCCTTGCGGCCGTGTGGACGGCTGCAAAACAGGACAAATACCGTCCGACAAAGCGGCCGATATTTGTCCTGTGCAGTGGGAACGCGCCGCTAGAGTTAGACCTTGAAAATGAAAAAAATTTCTAAATTTAAATTCAACTCCTTAACTTTTCATAGTCACAGGGAATGCAGGAGAAAAAGCACCCAAAACTGTGTGGCCATTCCAGATATGTGGTCATATAGTACATTTTAGGAATGTCTTGGGTCTCGGAAGGGAAGGAGTGCGATTTGCCTTTCATTGAGCACCTATTTTGCGGGAATGGTTGGAGGCCCTCACGTCGAATTAGCAGAGTCCTCCAAGCACCAGAACAAAGGAAATACCTCAGAAGTGACCCCATTTTGGAAACTACACCCTTCAGTGTTTTCTTCCGGACACTCGGCTTCTCTTCTCGGCTCCAACTTTCCGACTTCAGGAGAAATCTTGTTTGCAGCGATTACTTTCAAGGTGAATGTCAGTAATTCTGATATGACCGATTATTGATCGTGTGGCATCTATGTCATATATCCTTGGTCGTAGCTGCCTCCCGATCAGTAGTTGGAGATATCAGGCACATCAAGCCATTGCAAGACTAACGGCAACGTGACTGACACCTGGTAGGAGGTGGGGTAGGTATTATTATCGGCTGCTATTGGGAGGGGGGGGGTGGGTTGTGTCACGACACAAATGCAATGTGACTAGTAATCGGATATTTTAAAAGTTAAACTACAGAGTTTTTTTTTTTACTGTGCCGGAAAGATATTCGTTGTGGACTACATGTGGCCAATGGGTCATGAGTTTGAGAATCATGTTTTGCACTATGCTTTAATTAGCACTGCAGGATTTTTTTTCTCCTGCAGTGTATTAGAAATTGCTTTAGGTGCACTTTAGAGCCAGTAATTTTGCTGACCTGCAGCTGCATACAGGGTTCCTGGCTGTTACAACAGTCTCACATGACCTACGCTCTAATTAGCTGAAAGACACTGCGCTGCTGTTGCTGACATTAAGTTTGTGTCTCTATGTATTTCTATGAGACAAACCTTAATGAAAACCTGTCACAAAGTTTTTGCCCCCCTGGGAAGACAGAACAAGCCAGTGTCAGACCTGCTATTTCCAGCGCTGTGTCCCTTATTCTGTAAGATGCGGTAGTTTTCGTGTATTTAATGCTAAAATCTGCAGTTTTCAGCCAGAAGAGTCCTTCAGAGAGTCAGATTTTTTTCAAACCCCGCCCAACTGAGGTTAGCCCCGCCCACGTCAGCTAACAAACCTATTACTTTGAATAGATAGAAACATGTGAATGACTGTCAGTGGGCGGAGCTAGCCTTTGGTGGGCGGAGCTAACACCTACTCATGAATAAGATTTGAGGGGTAAATGCTCTAAAACTGCAGCATCTTACAGAATAAGGGACACAGTGCTGGAAACAGCAGGTCTGACACTGGCCTGTGCTGCCCTCAGCAAGGGGGGCATAATCTATGTGACAGGTTCCCTTTAAACCTCCCAAAGGAATGCAGAGAGAGTCAATTCCAGGTCGCACCACCATGCTATGTGTTTCAGCAGCTCAGAGTGCAAGTCTTATGACCCAGTGGCAGCAGTGAGACATCCTGTATTCAGCTGCAGGTGAGCAAAATTACTGACATTACTGTGCGCCTAGAAGCCATTTCTAATGAAGGGAAATAAAACGGAGTGGTCCTTTAGTGTACTGTTTGCATCATATTATTATTGTGTAGTTATCACTTTATAAGTCTTCACATTGGAGATCGCCAACCAATCTAATAAGCTAGAGCACTTTTTTTTTTTTTTTTACAAAGAATAATGGGCATAAATTCATTTTAGCCTCTGAATGCGCAAAGCTGATAAAGCTATCCCCCAACAGACTGCAGCCGCCACTGCATCTAAAGGTGGTCCTACAAAGTATTGACTTGGAGACTAAATACAAATAAACACCACAGTTTTCAGACTTTTTTTTCTCATTCAAAGAAGCTTTATTGATATAACAAACAAGATTATAAACACAATCCGGATAAGAGGAACAAGTTGATACAAATTTGAGACTCATTTAGAATCGGCAGTTAGCTGGAATATGAGAGTGTATCCTTATACGTATCATTGTAGCTGTAACAGTACAAATCACGAGTTTAGATGAGAGAAAGGACATTGTAATGTACTATAGGAAAGTCGAGCAGTTAGAAGAGCCCGCAGTCTTTTCTCATCGGCGCTAGTGGTCAGGTTAATGCGGGGGGGATTCGACTTACAGTCTAAAAGATGTCTCAGCCAAACTGCAAAATGGTTATCTGATTAGATCCTCTTCAAGGCTAACTAAATTGCCTATGATAAAAGGAATCGGCACCTAAAAAGAAAATAACAACGGACTAACTGGGGAAGGGAGGGAAAGTCGGTCTCTGTCAGTAACCCCCCGCCATGTGTCTCATCGCCCAAGCCGGACACAGATGTATGTTACTGAACCGCACAATAGTGGTCTGATTTACAAAAGATGAACCAGTCCTCCCAAAGCTGGAGAAAGCGCACCGCGTCACCACGTGAGTCGCTCCGAATTTCCTCCCATCTACAAATTCTATGAACTTCTGTCACCCAGTCCGTGATAGAGGGGCAGGTAGAGGAGCGCCACAATCTAGGGATGATTGTCTTGGCTGCGTTCAGCAAGATAGCTATTAGGCGGCTTTTGAGAGAGCGGGGAGGTCCCTGGACGGCATGGAAAAGTAGTACAACTGGATCATTCTCCAGGTTCTCCCCATTTATCAGGCTAATAGAGTGGATTATCCCGCGCCAGAAAGGTTGCAGAGACTCACATCCCCACCAGATATGGAGCATCGTCCCCACATCTTTATGACAGCGCCAACAAGTGCTGGGGACAGAGGGATACAGAGTGTGGAGTAGGGACGGTACTCTGTACCATCTGGAGAGAATTTTAAAGTTTAGCTCTTGCACTTTGACAGAGACAGTTACCCCTCGTGATTGAGAAAATATGTTGCCCCATTCCTCACTGGAGAATTCTCTTGATAGCTCCTTCTCCCATGCCCTTTGATAGGCAAACTTAGGGGTATCGCTTGGCCGGATTAAGAGACTATAGATCTTCGAGAGTATATGCGGTGAGTGGCAAGCCTGCAGGCACCAGCTCTCAAAAACGGTGGGCGCCCTGCTAAAGGATAGGGATTGCTCATATACAGCACAGACACTACGCAGCTGGTAGTAGTGCAACCTGGAAAACTTCTTGCACTGGGGGATAGCAGCTAAGACATAATATGGTTTAAGGTTATCCCCTAAGTATACATCCCTCATCATAGCAAATCCCCTGTCCCCTCCCAAGCCTAGTGATGGGGATCTTAAGGTCTCAGGCATACATGGATTGCCCGAGATGGGAGTAAGCGGGCCTCCTGTCCCAAAGATATGAAGGGACGAGGGAAATGCCCTGCAAGTAAGTATTATATTTTGCAAAATGAAAGGGGTCAGGGAGAGGGATTTTTTGGGTAACATAGTCGCGGGAAGCCAGGGGATGGCCGCAGTTGGGAAACCAAACATGGTATACTTAAACCGGACCCATAACTTAGCATCAGCATTGTGAAAGCCGTCCAGAATCCTCACCGCCACCGCAGCCAGGAAGTATTTTAGGAAATTTGGCAGGGACAGGCCCCCTTCGCCTCGGGGGGTCATCAGTATGGTTTTGGATATTCTGGGATGTCGCTGCGCCCAGACAAAGCGCATGATCTGTCTATTCAAAGAAAGGAGGAAAGACTTTGGGAGCGCAATCGGGACTGTTTGGAATAGGTAGAGCAGACGGGGCAGAATATTCATTTTCAGAATATTAATGCGACCTATCCAGGAGAAGTCTTTTTTGTCCCACCTGGAAAGGTCTGCTTGAATGAGGTTGAACAAGGGGGAGAAATTAAGATCAAAAAGTTTTTTAAGATCTGATGGGATATGCACACCAAGATATTTAATGGAAGAAGTGGCCCAGGCGAAAGAGTAAGAAGACTTCAACCGGGCGACCTCCTCCATTGAGAGAGTAAGATTCAGTGCCACGCTCTTTATCATATTGACCTTATGATTACTGAATTTCCCAAAGGTCTTGAGGGTCTGAAGAACAGATGGAAGAGAGATAAAGGGATCCGTAATATAAAGGAGCAGGTCATCGGCGAACGCAGAGCATTTTACATGATGGCTGCCACACATAATCCCTTTAATAGAACCATTGGCTCGGATATCTTGGAGCAAATGCTCCATCACTATAGCATACAAGAGTGGGGATAGAGGGCAACCCTGCCTGGTACCATTGCGAATAGGGAGCGGGGCTGAGAGTGAGCCATTGACTCGAATTTGAGCCTGTGGGGAGTTGTATAACGCCTTTATTTTGGTAAGGAGAGTCGGGCCTATTCCAAGGTTGGAGAGGGCCCCAAAGAGGAAAGACCAATCTACCCGGTCGAAAGCCTTCTCGGCATCTAATGAGAGTAACAAACTCGGGATTTTAGAACGATGTACATAATCAATCAGGGTGATGGTCTTCAGGGTATTATCCCTTGCCTCTCTCATAGGGATAAAGCCCACCTGATCGAGATGGATAAGGCTGCCTAGCAGCGGGTTAAGCCTCAGCGCTATCAATTTTGCAAAGATCTTAGCGTCGGTGTTAATGAGCGATATCGGCCGATAGCTCTGACACAGGGCCGGGTCCTTCCCTTCCTTCGGAATGACCGTTATATGGGCTTTTAAGAATTCATGGTCAAAGGGTGAATCATTAGAAACTGTGTTAAAGGCTTCCAGTAGTGTGGGGGTAAGCTCCTCTCTTAAGGACTTGTAAAATTTGGCAGTAAAGCCATCTGGCCCCGGGCTCTTTCCCGCTGGGAGGGAGGCAATAGCCGCCTGGAGTTCTGTTTGCGAGAAGGGCTCCTCCAGGGACTCCAAAACATCCGTGGCGAGTCTGGGCAGGGCCGTGTTTTGCAGATATATATGCAAAGCAGCTGCGTGCGACTCCACATGGTTCACTTGGGAGGGTTTGGGCAAGTTGTAACGGTTCGAATAAAAGTCGTGAAAGACAGTTTTCAGACTGTTAATACGCAAAAGTTTTGGAATAGTGCGTGTAATTTTTTTTTACACTTCTCAAATACAACTATAGCAGAACTAAAAAGAACAAATAATGTGCCATGATATCACAGAACCAGGGCTGTGGAGTCGGCGAGCCAAAGCCCTGACTCCGACTCCTCAATTTCCCAAACCTCCGACTCCCAACTCCTGACTCCGACTCCCGACTCCGACTCTGACTCCCTCATACACGGCGCATGTTTAAGTGATAACTTTACTGTAGTAAAATGGTAACATCCGGCTGTTTATCACCTTATGATACAATACTCCTGCTATTTAGGTAGAACAGACACTGACAAGCAAAAGGGTAACAATGTTTTGATCTTTTGAACTCTTGTGGGTAGAGTTGAAGAAAAAGCTGTATTTGTATCCAAGTCCAGTCTGCACCAACATTGGGAATGTGTAGAAGAGACCTGGGATCAGATTTTGGTCAAGATATGCTTGAATCTGATTCAGAGCCCAGAAGGATTCAGGCAGTATTGAAAACCAAAAGGTGGGTTTCCCAAATGCTTACAAAATAATAAAAATTAACATTTTGTTTTTTAGGAGCAAAACAGTAACAATGCAGTTACAGGAAATAATCTGCAGAACTAAGCAGATGCTAAATACTTGCAAGTCAAACTTATGTATAAGATAGGTAAGATGACTGTATATAAAATTACAGTAGCCTCATGTACAAAGCTGTAGTGGATGGTGAGATATGGAGCCTGAAAGTCACAAGTTCAAAACATTGTTACCATTTTGCTTGTCAGTGTAAAATATATTTATTGGATATGACTTTAGAACACAAAAAAATTGTAAATATGCAAAATACTGCAGGAACATTTGTGGAGTCTCTGAATTTGTTCTGAGAAATAGTATCGCCTCCATCAGATCCTGCATACATGACCTCACATCTGATCTCATTATTTCCAGGCTAGAGAACGGCCTCTCTAAACTAACTTAGGTTGGGGGCAAAGCGGTGACCACAGGGGCAACATCTCTAACAATGGCAGGGTATAAAGGAATTGCCTCAGCCACAGTCAGTTTTGATGAATGGTTGAACTCTTCTACTTCTTTGAAAACAGGTGAAACATGTTGCTGAAATCTGTTGCCCTGGGAGCGGACTCTTTTTCCCCTGGGGTAGCGCTTTGCCTGCTCCATGTCATCAGTTACACTCCTCATGTGATGAGGCTGAAGATATGGGAGCAGCAGCAGTGGCCGGACCCAATTCCTCTTGCTCTTTGAACTGCATCGAACTAACTGGACCAACTTATTATATATTTTGGGAGTCGGTCCATTTTATGACGACTCCGACGCCTGCAAAATAGGCACCGACTCTGACTCCACAGCCCTGCACGGAACAGGGTGTTATCTCTACTTTCTCATTGCTTTTCAATGGCCTTTGTTTACAGATGAGAGCAGATAACACAAAAAGCTGTGATATCACGGCCAAGCTGGACTCTGCTACCTCTGTACTTGCTACCTGGGAAAAAATTAATTCCAGCCTCTAGATGTGCCATGCTGGTAGAGACATTGCAGCTAAAGGTGATTATACAAAGTTTTGACTTGGGGTGGGCTAAATACTTAATGGACGCCACACTTTTCAGATTTTTTAATTTGCAAGAATTTGGAGAAGTTCATATAATTTTCTTCACCCTTCACAAATACTCACTCCTTTGTCTCTCTCTATCACATAAAATAGCGATAAAATACATTTAAGCTTGTGGCTGTAGGGCTGGGTTCTCATGTCGTATATGCGCCGCCTTATGCCTGGTGTTGAAACTATGCGCCGGTCAGCGTGTACTTGCAACAGCGCTCCCATTCCGTTTAACTTTCCCCCATGCACAAGCAAATAAGCTGTCTGACCATACCCTAATGGAACAGTTTAAGTGGTAGGATGACTTTTGTAACCCACTGTAGGGCAAATGTAGTTCAATTAGGATTAGGCTTTTCCCATAGAAGACAATGACCCTGTCGCCGCCCCACTATGGTGTCTGTCAGAATGAATCTTTACAGTATCCCCATGGATACAAGGTGACCCTATTTTGGAAACTACACCCTCCAGTGTTTTTTTCCTGACTCTCAGCATCTTTTCTCGGCAACAACTTTCCTACTTTGGGAGAAATCTTGTTTGCAGTGATTACTTTTAAAATGACCAAGGTAAACCCCAGAATTTGTGTGCCCGAATATTGGCGTCTGGCTAGACAAAGATGGGGGTTCCCCCTAGTAAGACTAAAAAATAATTTGACCATAGGGACATGTTAAACTAGGGTGTATGGTGTATTTAGCTTTGCAGATGTCTTTAAACTTGGTAATCCGTTAGCCTGCCTGTTTAAAGGGTGAAAAGTAATACTGGCTCTTTGGTTTTTTCATTTGTGTCCTTATTGGCATGGCCCAAAGGAAGCTACGGAGGAGTTGTTAGGAGTTAAAAAATTTGTTTTAGACAAAATGTTAAAGGGTTTAAAGCTAAAAGCCATTTAAAACGCTTGATGTTCCTTTTAATACAGTTGCACATATTGCGCTTTATGTATAAAAACAGTAAAAACTCTCTAGCAGTAAGACGTTTTTGTTGCCCTAGCAAACCAACCCAAAAAGTTTTCATTCATTTAGTTCTCTGGAAAAAAAAATGCTGGGCCCTGTTTGGGTTACTGGGGAAAAACGGGAAGTCTTTGCTAGCAGCTTTCATACTAAGGGCCCTTTGTAAAAATTTTAAAGGTTTAAGTATATGGTTTGTGGCCAACCCTTCTAGGACGGGCCCGCAAGAGGAAAATTGATGAAAAATTTAAATAGATGGAAAATCGAAGACCCAGAACAACCCCAAAAAGAGATTAGAGGTGAGCTTAAAGGTCAGGGTGAGGGGTAGCCCCCATTTCTGTTTTTACCAGTGAAGTTCGGGACCAAGACCAAGTAGGAAAACAATTAAAAGCAAATCTGGGGAAAGCGGAGGAGTTTGCCAAATTTCAAAATTACAAGGTTAAATTTATGTTTTAAACCCCCTGAAGCGAACACCTAAAAAAGTAGTTAATGATCCTTGGTTTCAACAGTTGTAACTTTTTTTTTTTTTTTCAATGAGCAGTTGTGTGAGGCCTGTTTTATTCGAGAAAAGTTGTCTTTATGGGGAAATGTTTAATTCGCTTATAAATAATTTTTAGAATTTTTTTAATTTAAAAAAAAAATTTTTTATTATTTTTTTTTTTACCCCATTACATTTCAGATTAATAACTTGTTAGAAAATTCTAAGGTTTTTATGGTCGTTGGATCCCTAATATGTGAGGTTTTTTTGTGTGGTAATATATCCCCAATTATTTTTTTTTAAAATATTTTTTTTTATTTTATTATTTATTTTTTTTTTATTTTTTTTTAACCTTTTTTTTTTTTTTTTTTTTTTTTTAAAAACCCCCTAAAGGGGGAGAACGGTTTTACATTTTTTTTTAAAAAACTTAGTATGTTTTGTTATTATATTCCCAATAATTCAAATTGTGTCACTTTGCACAGGCGTGATCTGGACAGCACCAGTGTGTCCAGGCCCCTGGTTGTGACAAAGCTCTGGGGCCATCTGGGCCCCCCAGGCTGACTGTGCAGCCGTTCCCGGGTGTTGGTAAGGGCTTTCCGTCCCCCGACAGAGCAGGGGAACCCTTTAAATTGGGGGGGTTTAATGCACCGCTGCAATCAAAGGGTTTAAAAGCATGGGGGCGGAGTACACCCCCGATTCCAGGCAGCTGCTCGCCGGCCGCTGCAAACCCCGGGTTCCAGCGACGTTTTTAAAGACGTCGCTGCAGAGAACGACTTAAAATGCCGCCTTAAAAAGACGGTGGGGCGGTTTTAAAAGGGGTTAAAAAAAGTCTTTAAAAAGTCCAGAAAAAAAAAAAGGAAAGAACTGGAGCAACAAAAAATCAGTGTTTTCTTCCCGACATTGCCTTTCTTTCGGCCCCAACTTTCCCTCTCCAGTGACTCTTTTTTACAGCGTTTCCGCCCCAAGGTGAATGTCAGCAATTCTGTATGACCGATTACTGACATTTTTCTCTATGTCATAAATCCTGGGCGTAGATGGTTCATGTTCAGTACCCGGTGATTTAGGCCCCCCAAGAAAGCCAGTAAAAGGGGACTATCGGCAACGTGAGCACATGGTAGGAGGGTGGTAGGTTTTTATTACGGCTACTAAAATTTTCCCAATTGAGGGGAAAACTGACCCTTTTGTGCTTTTGAGAAAAAAAAGTGCACCCCGTCGTTTTTTGTCCAAACCACCTGATCTTCTGCAATGTTTGTGGGGGATTGAGGGGTTGGGTGTTTGGCATAGCAGCCGAAGCCTAAGAAGGTCTCTGCGCCCCATGTGACTGCTTTTTTCTTCCCAACATCGGCATCTTTCTGGTAAATTTTTCCCAAAGAATTTTGTTTGCAGTGTGTTTTAAAAGTCGACCCAAGGTGAACGTCAGTAATTCTGTAGACCGATTGCTAGATGTGTTGCTTCTTTGTCTTAAACCCGGGGGTTTTGAAGAGACATCACCCGGTAGTGGTATTTTAGCCTGGCAACCCGTACGCAGGGAAACGTGATGACAGGTGGTAGGGGGTTGGAGGTTTTATTATCGTGAAAAAATATTCTCTGTATTATGGGTGGGTTGGTCATACATAGATGAAACATACTAGAAACGGTTTTAAAAAATTAATACGATATTTTTAGTCTTTTGTTACATCCTTTAAATTTGGGGGGGAGAAAAGATATTCGTTGGGGGCTACACGGGGCCTGAGTTTAAGAGCATAATTTACGCTTGTTTAATTAAACCCCAGTTTTTTTTCCATAGTTTATAAAAATTCCCCTTGGTGCAGTGTAGTCCCGTAATTTTGCTCCCCTGCAGCTGATAAGGGTTTTTGAAGAACGTCTCTTATGTCAATCCCTCACTGTAATTAGTGAAAGACACTGCGCTTTTGTTGTTTTTGAAGGAAAGTCTGTCTCTCTATGTATATCTATGAGACGGATTTTAAACCCCCCAGGGTATATATAGAGAGATTCATTTCCCCACTATAAATATGATAGGTTTTTAAGAAAACCGGAGTGCAGGTCCCATGCCCCCAGTGGCGCAGGAGAAATCCTGTATTCAGCTGCAGGTGAGCAAATTTTTTGAAAACCTGTGTACCT
Organism: Phyllomedusa bahiana; assembly: GCA_025379985.1. Lineage (NCBI taxonomy): Eukaryota > Metazoa > Chordata > Amphibia > Anura > Hylidae > Phyllomedusa > Phyllomedusa bahiana. Next base: position 95,867 of record JAODAL010008514.1, read on the forward strand.
AGAAGCCTTTCAAATAAAGTAAGGGAAAAAAAAAATGAGGGGTTTTTTTTGCTTTTTTGCTATGTGTAGTTATCCCTTTATAAGTCATAAAATGGAGATCACAACTAATCGTGAGCTAGAGCTTTCTAAAAACCATTTGGCCGGGAAAAATAATTCCGCCTCTAGATGGCAAAGTGATAAAGTATCCCCCAACAGACTGCAGCGTCTTGCGAAAAAGGGGTCTAAAAATAAATACAAGGGGACACCACACTTTTCGATTTTTTTAAATTTTGCAAAAAAGTGCATATTATTTTCTTTCCCTTTCAAAATTACTTGTACTTTGTGTTGCTCTATCAATAAAATACAATAAAATGACATTTAATTTTGTTGCGTAAGGCTTTTCCCAAACGGTGTATATACGCTGTATACCCCTGCTGTTGAAATTGTGCTGGGCAGTGTTTATTTCAACAGTACCCCTTTCCTTTTCCCTGGCCGCAGGAAAATAAGCCGTCTAAACATTTTTAAGGAACGTTGGGGGTAATGACTTTTGTGCAACTGAAAGGAAACGTGTTAATTAGGATTCCCCCTTTTCCATAGTAGACAATGCCCCGGTACCCGCCCCACTATGGTGTCCGTCACAAGAATTTTTTGGATCCCCATGAATAAAAAATGACCCCAATTTTTATAACTAGACCCCTTAGTGTTTTCTTCCTGACGTGGGATCTTTTCGGCTCCAACTTTTTTACTTCAGGAGAATCTTGTTTGCGGTGATTTCTTTTAAAACGACCCAAAGCAATGTCAGTAATTTGTGTGACCGATTATTGATGTATGGCCCCACCCATGCTTTACCCTTTGATTTCTGCAGTTTGTCCCCGCAGTGTAAAAAAAAAGGGTTTCCCCGCTTGTCGGGTGTTGGAACGCCCGTAACCGACGAGCCGGTGAAATGCTGACGTCAGCCCTGGGGACCTTGAGTGGCCCCAGAGCTGTCTGTCTGAAGCCGTGCCCGGACAGACTGTGGCTTCCTGATACTGCCTGTGTCAGATGACACAGATTATAATGTATTGCATATATGAAAATGCTAATACATTACGGGAAAAAAAAAGTAAACGTCCTCCCTTCAGGGGATTTTAAAAAAAAAGTGAAAAAAACCAAAAAACTGAAAAAAGTGTAATAAAAGAATAAAAAAAAAAAAAAAAAAAAAAATAAATATTTATAAAAAAATTGGCATATTTACCCAACAAAAAAAACACGAAACTATTAGGGATCCCCGACCGTAATAACCCGTAGAATTAATCTAACAAGTTATTAAATGTGAAAAGTGAAAGGTGTAAAAAAAAAAAAAAAATTTTAAATAAATAAATAAAAAAAAAAATTTGCATTATTTAAAGTGAACTTTAAATATTCCCCTAAATACAACGTTCGAAAAAAATGAGACCTCAACAAATGCTCATTAAAAAAATAAAAAATTACAACGTTGAAACACAAGAAAGGGAAAAAAATAAAAAAAGTTCGGTCATTAACTACTTTTTCAGGTGTTTGGTTAAGGGGAAAGGGGGGGAAAAGATCACTGGTTGGTTTCATTTGGGGTTACCACATTGAACATGGACCCAAGGGAAAGGGTAGAGGGAGTTGTTTTTTGGGGATTAGAAAATATTAAGACAAACATGTTTTAAAGGGAAAAAGCATAAAACCATCTCCCGACAGTTGTGTTCCCTTTTTTACAGTTGCCGTATTTGGGGCCTTTTGTATTAAACAGTAAAATTGTCTAGAGTAAGAGTCTTTTTCGCCCCTAGCAAAACCCAAACAGAATTTAGATTTCATATATAGGCTAAGGAAAAAAAAATGCTGAGCTCGATTTGGGTTGGTGGGGGGCAGCAGGACAGTCTTATGTTAGTTGTTTTTCAACATAAGGCTTTATTCAAAAAGGGGGAATGGATGTAGCCAACCCCCCGGGGGTGGCCCCAAGAGGAAAAGGATGACAAATTGAAAAGGTGGATAAAAAAAATGGCAACCCAAAAAGCCAGAAGAAATTCTAAAAAAATTTAGAGATCAGGGTCGATGGCGCACCCTTTTTCTGGCTTTATCAAAGTGAAGTTTCAGTACGAAAACCAAGGGGGAAAAAAAATTTAAAAACAAATAATAAAAAGCTGAAAAGTTAGAGTTCTAAAAATCCCAGTATAAAAAAAAATCGAGCAAAATAAAAACGTGATTCTTCCGACATCGGATGTTTCGGCTCCCAAATTGGTTTGCGTGATTACTTTGAAAAAACCGACCCCAAAGGGGAATATCAGTAAATTTTATGTGACCGACTTTGGACGTTTTTACATCTATGCATAAATCCCCCCCCCCCCGGTTGTAGGTGCATCGCGTCCAGTTGTCGGAAATTTTTGGGGACCCCCAGCAAGACAGTACAAGGGGGCGACAAAGTGACTAACGTGGTAGGGGGTTTGGTAGGTATTATTGGTTCGAAAATATTGTTTCCTTTGGGGGAGGATAGGTGTGTCACTAATAGAGCACGTGAACAGTGTTTGGGCGGGATCCCCCGGGCCCACGGTGGAGTTTTATTCTTGGGGCCAACAGGTGGAGTTTTTCTGGGGCCAACGGGGAGTTGATTCTTGGGGCCAAAAAGGTGGGGTTTTTCTTGGGGCCCCAACAGGGGGAGTTTATTCTTGGGGCCAACAAGGGGGAGTTTATTTTGGAGCCCCGTTGGCTGTTTTGGGCCTACCCGGGGGAGTTTACCCACGCTATGAAATTATTTTACACGCCTCCTATACACTGGCCCTTTTTTTTTTCCTCCCTTTCTCTGATTTTTTGCTTGCAGAGGATGCATATGAAATTTAAGGAATCTCCGGCTATCTTTTTGAGGGGCCCATGGGGGGTTTTCCCCTATTTCCCTGGGCCTGAACGTGAAAAGTAATCGAATTTTAAAATTGTTTTAAAATTTTTCAAATTCACTGTTATCTGTTCCCAAAAAATTTTTTTCCTAGAAGCCTTGAGAGGTCTGGTGGTTTGGGCAAAAATTGAGCGGGGGTGCACTTTTTTACTCGAATGTGCAATACTGGTCAGTTTCACTCAATTGCCCTCTGTACATCTGGGAACCAATATGGTATCTCCTGCTAAACATCATCCCCAAAAATATGGTGGCTCAACCACTTTTGGGTACGTTAGAGTGTCGGTAAGGAGCTCGGGAAGGACACTCACGAACCCCGCTCCATCACGGGGGTGCGGCAGTTTGGGAAAGGATGAAAAATGCCGCTTCAGTAGGGATTTTGGGGACGGTCGATCCCGCTGTTTAAAACCTTTAGATGTGCACGAACGAAGCATTTTTAAAAAATGTGCTCGTTTTTGGGCCCCCCAAATTTCCCCCCCCTCCCCCTATGAGGAGATAGAGGGGGTGGGTGTTTGCCTAATTTAATGGAAGCCGTGGGCCCCTGTACCACCGTTAAGCTTTTTCTTCCCGGCTCTCGACCTCTCTTTTTTTGGGTCCAACTTTCCCACTTTTTAAGAAATCTTTTTTTGATGATTTTTTTTAAAAGTCCAACCCAAGTGAATGTCGTAATTCTGAATGGCCCATTACTGGTGGCTGTTTCTTTTTCATAATCCCGGGTTTAAAAAGGGATCACACCCGGGGTCGTTTTTTTAGGCCCCCACCAAACAAGGGGCAAGAATAACGCAACGGACTGGGCAGGGTAGGAGGTGTGGGAGGGATTTATCGTTGCTAAAAAATTTTACTGCTATTTGGGGGGGGTAGGTGTTCATTTTAGGGGTTTTTAAAAAATAAGTACGCAATTTTTTCTTTCTTTTGTAATAGCTTTGCTTATTAAAATTACTTTAGGTGACTGTATGCCAGAATTTTTTTTTACGAGTGCATTTCAGGATTTCTGGCTGATGCAAAAGTCTCAGTTGGCAATGACCGCACTGTAATTAGGAAGACACTGCTTGTTGTTGTTGTTATCGAAGCTTCTCACTATGTATTTTTTTGAGTGGACTTTACCCCCTTAAAATCCCCGGGCCTGAAAAATAGTTTGTTTTTCCCCCCTTGCGTTTTAAAAAAGTTTTAACTTTTTTATTTTTTTCAAGAGCAGTTGGATGAGGCCTTTTTTTTGAGACAAATTGTACTTTATGGGGAATGTTTAATTCACTTATAAAAATTGCGATTATTATTTTTTTTTTCTTTTTTTTTTTTTTAAAGTTTAAATTTCAAAACGTAAAAACTTGTTGATTAAATTTAAGGTTATTAGGTCATGTGGATACCTAAAATGTGTTGGTTTTTTTTTGTGTGTGTTAAAAATTTTTTTCCTTTTTTTATTTTATTTAACTTTTTATTCTTTTTTTTTCCCTTTTTTTCAAAATTCATGAGGGGGAACTGTTTTAATTTACCATTAAAAAAAACCACTTAGTAATGTTTAGATATTTATATTGCTGTACTTATAACTTTTGCGTTGAACAGGGATTGATCGGAAGCCACGGCTGTCCTGATCATGGTTTTTACACAGAAACTCTGGGGCCACTCTAGGTCCCCCGGGGTGATGTGCGCCCTTCCCCGGCTCTGGGGGTACCGGGGGTTCGTCACCCGCGAGCAGAGGAACCCAAAGCGGGCGGAAAGCCCGCGCTCAACGGGTTAAAGCATGGGTTGCGGAGGTTCCCCGCTCCCGGTGCTTACAGGACTGCCTGGGGGCCGGGGGGGTAGTACAGCCCGATCCCAGTGCAGTTGCGGCGCCGGGCGGCGCAAACCCTGAAATCTACAGCGACGCCAAAAGATGTCGCTGTAGACAAACGACCCGCACCGGCCGCCGTCAAAAGACGATGCGCGGTCGTTAAGGGGTTAAACCTCCCATAGGAATACAGAGAGAGAGTCACTTCAAGGTCACGCAGCCATAATGTGTGTTTTAGTAACTCAGAGTGCAGGTCACATGACCCAGTGGCAGCAGTGAGAAACCCTGTATAAAGCAGCAGGTGAGCAAAATGTTTGCATCATATTATTATTGTGTAGTTATCCCTTTATAAGTCATCACACTGGAGATCGCCAACCAATCTGATGAGCTAGAGCTCTTTTACAAAGAAAAATGGGCATAAATTCATTCCAGCCTCTAGATGTGAAAAGCTGATAAAGATATCCCCCAACAGACTGCAGCCGTCATTGCAGCTAAAGGGGGTCCTACAAAGTATTGACAGATTTTATAATTTGCAAAAATTTGGAAAAGTGCCTATCATTTTATTTTGACACTTCTCAAATTCTTGCTACTTTGTGTTGCTCTATCACAGAAAATATCAATAAAATACATTTAAGTGTGTGGCTGTTATGGAGCAGTTCAAGGGTTAGGACGACTTTTGCAATAGACTGTAGGGCAAATGTAGTTCAATTAATTACCTTTTCCCCATAGAAGACAATGACCCTGTTGCTGCCCCACTATGGTGTCCGTCAGAAAGAATTTTTACATTATCCCCATGGATACAATGGGCTGAGGTAAAAATTGGTATATGAAAGGGACCTAACCTGTAGATTAAAGGAGTTGTCTCGATACAAAGATTAGCTTTCAACATGATGAGAACACTAAATAAAGATGTTTTCCAAATATATTGCGTTGTTCATTTTTTTTTTGTTTTGTTAAGGAGCTACAAGTGATTTTATCACCTTCTGTGCGCTCTCTGGTTTCCCAAGTGTACTTCTCCCCCCATGCTGTTTGTTCTATCTGATAGCAGGGAGTGAGGTAATCACACAGTTTTCACAGCACAGAACTCCAGACAGTGAGAGCTCGTATGTTTTATCTGATCTTTCAGACAATAGCCAATTAATTACTGTGTTTTTCTTTAACTCAGAAGCTTCCAGGGCCTGACAGCAGGAGATTTATCTAATTTGCAACGTTTTAATACACTGAGCTCATATGCTAATTACAGACAGCTTGACCAGGAAGTGACAGAGCAAAGCAGCATTATTTTCATCATGCATCCTATGAAACTTTGAGATGAGACAACCCCTTTTAAGTCTTTTTAGCAGCAATCGCCTTCATCAAATGTTTTCGGTTACGGCACAAAAAAATGAAGTTGAGGAGAGATTTTGTACCAATGCTCCCTGCAAATGTGTTTCTAGTTATCAGTATTTCTGGGATGTGTTGTGTGCGGCGCCCTCCTCCATTCATGCCACAGCTTCTCCATGGGGTTAAGGTCAGGACATGGACTTGGCCATTTCAAACCACAAATCTTCTTTTTCAACCATTCTTTGGTTCATTTCCTTGTGTGCATTGGGTCATTGTCTTGTGGCATCACCCAACATCTCTGTAGCTTGAAGTCATGGACCTCTGCCCTTGTATCTCCTGGAGAAGTATTTTCATACACCTTTGAATTCTCTGTTTCCTTCATGATTGCAAAGAGTCCCGGCACTGAGGCAGCAGAGGAGCACCTACAGTATGTTTACCCTTCACCAGATGTCTTTTTCTTTACATTCAAATAACATGCATATGTGCACAAAAATATTTCCCTAGAAGCATTGCAGAAGATGTAGGTGGTCTTGGACAAACTTGAGATGGATTGCACTTTTTAGCTCAAATGCACAGTGCTGGGTCAGTTTCACTCGCAATACCCCAAAGTGACCCCATTTTGAAAACTACACCCCTCAATGTTTTCTTACCGAGTCTCGGCATAAATTCCCGGCTCCAACTTTCCTACTTCAGGAGAAATCTTGTTTTCAGTGATTACTTTTAAAACTGACCCAAGTTCAATGTCAGTAATTCTAATATGACTGATTACTTGATGTCTTTCATCTATGTCATATATCCTGGGTTGTAGATGTTTCGCATCTAGTGGTCGGTCATATCAGGCACACCAAGCCGGTACAAGACTAACGGCAACGTGACTGTCACGTGGTAGGAGGTGTGGTAGGTATTATTATCGGCTGGTAAAATATTCGCTGCTATTGGTGGGGGATAGGTTGTGTCACTACATAGATGCAACATGACTGACTACTGTAGGATGTGTGGTAGGTATTATTATCGGCTGCTAAAATATTCGCTGCTGTAGGTTGGGGATAGGTTGTGTCACTACCTAGTACTTTTACTTTTACATTGCATCTAAAACATTATGAAAACTCTACGCCACAGGTGTCAAACTGCGGCCCTCCAGTTGTTGGGAAACTACAACTCCCATCATGCATTTATAGAATCTATAACAGTGGGCATGATGGGAGTTGTAGTTTCCCAACAGCTGGAGGGCCGCAGTTTGACACCCCTGCTCTACGCATTTGGTCTCAGCGGATTCGTACCGACCTGCAAAATATAGATAACCTCAGTTATTCTGAACAGTAAACTCCTTCAAATCGGAAACCCCACAAAGATGGTGCCATTATTTTTTTTTCACATTTTACCCCACACAAAATGTTTGAGGGGTTTCCCAGTACATTACACACATGGACAAAATTGTTGGTATCCTTCAGTTACAAACAGAAAAACCCACTATAGTTACATAGTTTGCAAAGCCTAAAAGCACAGAAAGTGGCATCTAGAAAAGACTGAAAATAATTTGACCAAAAGGACTTCTTTAAACTAAGGTTGTGTCCTGTAATTAGCATCACTGGTGTCTTCAAAGTTGTTATCAGTCAGTCTGCTTACTTAAAGGGTAAAAAGTAATCACTGTGCTGTTTGATATCATGGTGTGTACCACACTGAACATGGATCAAAGAAAGCTAAGGAGAAAGATGTCTCAGTATATTAGAAAGAAAATTATAGACGAATGTTTTGAAGGCAAAGGCTATAAGACTATCCCCAAACAGCTTTATGTTCTTGTTAATACAGTTGCACTGATTGAGACTTATATAAGAACACTGTCTAGTAGTGAGACTGTCGTTTTTGGGCATAGCAACCAGACAGAGTTCAGATTTCATTTCATACAGTGCTCTGGAAAAATTAAAGCTGAGCTCTAATTAGTTGCTATAGAGCAACACGAGCAGTCTTACTGCTAGACAGTTTTCATACACAAGGCCCTTTATTCAAAAGTTTAAGGTGTATGGGACTGTAGGCAACCTTCTTGGACGTGGCTGCAAGGGGAAAATTGATGACAAATTGAATAGATGGATAATACGAATGTCAACCAAAGAGTCCAGAACAATTTCTAAAAACATTAGAGGTGAATTCCAAGGTCAAGGTACATCAGTGTCAGATGGCAGCACCCATTGCTGTCTTTACCAGAGTGAACTTTATAGAAAATGAAAACCAAGTTGGAAAACATTGATAAAAGCAAATAATAAAAAAGCGAGAATGGAATTTACCAAAATGTATAATTAATAAGGTCCAAGTTTATGAGTTTAAAAATAAATGAACTTTAACGGACTTACCTGTCTATATGGCCGTAAGTTGGTCCTTTCTCACGAGGTCACGGAGTTGGTGCTATTGACGAGTGAATTAAGACTCTGAGCTTTGTATATCACTGAGATGCTTCTTTGTAATATTGCACAGTGTTTTCTTTTTATTTTATTAATAAGTTTGTACTCTATCTCTTTGAATTCTTTTTGCAGGCCTAAACTGCCTTTTCTTTGTATTTGAAACATTTTCAATAAAAATTTGTTTTAAAAAAAAAACCCCAAAAAACTTTTATTGAAATGTTTGATTCATTGGAAAAAATCCAGTATAAAAAAGAACTAGAACAACAGCAAAATCTTTTTTTTCCCCCTGACACTCGGCTTCTCTTCTCGGCTCCAACTTTCCTACTTTGCGAGAAATCCTCTTTGCATTGATGACTTACCAGACTGACCCAAGGTGAATGTCAGAAATTCTGATATGTCTGATTACTGATTGTGTTACATCTATGTCATATATCTTGTGTCATAGTGGTTTCACGATGAGTAGTCGGAGATATCAGGGGCAGCGAGCAAGCTAGTACAAGACTAACGGCAACGTGACTGACGCGTGGTAGGTGGTGTGGTAGGTATTATTATCAGCTGCTAAAATATTCTCTGCTATTGGTGGGGGATAGGTTGTGTCATTACATAGATGCAACATTACGGGTATGTTCTTACGGGCAAATTATGCGCCAAAATTACGGTAATCCATAGTTCTCAAAAGAGAACTATGGATTACGCCTCCTCTCCCTGCTCGCACAATAAAACGATCGTATTTTTACTAGCGGGGAGATAAGTGACTTGTCAATTACTTGCGGCGAATACGCGCCGCGAGTAATGAATATCAATGGGGCTGGCCCCGCAATTACGCCGTGTAAGCAAACCCCTACTAGTTATTGGATATTTTAAAATTTTAAGCTACAAAATTCTTTCAATTTTTTGTTACATACCGATAAATTTGGTGGCTACATGTGGCCAGCTTAGCCACAAGCTTGACAAGCATATTTACACTATTTTTAATTACCACTCCAGATTTTTTTTCCTGTAGTTTATTAAAAAATTACTTTTAGGCACTGAAATGCCAGGAATTTTGCTTACAGCTGCATACGGGGCTCCGGGCTGATGAAAACAGTCCTCTTGGGTACACTGACCTGCGCTCTAAATACCTGAAAGACACTGCACCTGTTGTTTTTAACATTAAGTCTGCCTTTTTAAATGTATTTCTATGAGACGGACTTAAACCTCCCATGGAATACAATAGATTACTTCCAGGTCACACAACCTGCTGTTGTGTTTTAGTATCTCAGAGTGCAGGTCAAAAATGAGCCAGGGGCAGCAGTGAGAAATCCTGTGTTCAGCTACAGGTGAGCAAAATTATTGGCATAACTGTGCACCTAGAAGCCATTTCTAATGAATTAAGAGAAAAAATGGAGTGGTCCTTTAGTGCCATTTTTGCACCATATTATTATTGTGTAGTTATCCCTTTATAATTTCACCCACACTGAAAGATCACCAACCAATCTGATGAGCTAGAGCTCTTTTTTCAAAGAAAAATGGGCAACAATTCATTTCCAGCCTCTAGATGTGCAAAGCCGGTAAAGATATCCCCCAACAGACTGCAGCCGTCATTGCAGATAAAGGTGGTTCGACAAAGTATTGACGTGGGGGTAAATACATATGGACCCCACACTTTTTAGTTTTCTAATTTACTTTCAAAGCCGACCCAAGGTGAATGTCACAATTCTGATATAGACCGTTACTGATCGTGTGACATCTATGTCATACATCCTGGGTCGTAGTGGTTTCACGATCATAGTTGGAGATATTAGGGCCCCACCAAGCCAGTACAAGACAACGGCAACGTGACTGACAGGTGGTAGGAGGGGGGTAGGTATTATTATCGGGTGCTAAAAATAGCTGCAACATGAACAGTGTCGGACTGGGATCCATAGGGGCCCACAAGTGGAGTTGAATTTGGGCCCACTAGTTGAGCTGTTTAGGGTTTTGGGCAACTTTTGCAACCCTCTGTAGGTCCCAAAAGTAATTCAATGATTATTACTCTTTTCCCATAGAAGACAATGACCCCGTCGCCGTCCCACTTCGGTGTCCGTTTAGAAAGAATTTTTTACCAATCCCCATGGAAAGGGACTGGCGTCACAATTGGTTTGTGAATGGGACCTAACCTTTAGATTAAAGGGGTTGTCTCGCTACAAAGAATAGCTTTCAAATTGTAGGGAACACAAAATAAAGACATTTTCCAAATATATTGCTTTGTTCATCTGTTTTCCCTAAGGAGATAAAAGTGAATTATGAACCCTCTGGCTATTTCAGTTCCCCAGTAACCGACCTGTAAACAATTCTCCCCCTGCTGTTTGTTCTATGAGATAGCAGTGAGTGATGTACATCACACAGGTCACAGCAGTGTCTGTGGTGCTGGGCAGTAAAAAGCTTGATTTATGTAAATAAACAGAACTGTAATTAGGGCTTTTGTTTGAGGATCAGAAAAAAGCCTTCTGCAAGCAGTTTGAGAAGCTTCTGAGCTAATCTGACTAATTAGCAACTGAAAGCACAGGTTGAATTTCAAGCATGGGGCTTATGCAAATTAGTCAGTTCTGAACCAGGAAGTGACAGAGTATTTCATTCATGCAGCCTATGAAACTTTGTAGGGAGACAACTCCTTTAAGGCAGCAATCACATTCAAATGTTTTTGGCAATTGCACATAAAATTAAGTTGAGGAATTTTGTTCCAATGCTCTGTGCAAATGTGTTTCTAGTTATCAGTATTTCTGGGATGTGTTGCGTGCAGCGCCCTCCTCTGGTCATGCCACAGTTTCTCCATAGAGTTAAAGGAGTTGTCTCATTATGAGCTTTCAGCCTGTCAGTGTCCCTGGTAAGTTGAATGAGGGGGTGCTTCTTGGTCTGTATTTTCTGCTCGCTCTCCCCCCCCCCATCAGCACACAGGCAGCTACGTAACTTCTATACAGGGGGGGGGGGGGGGAGGGGGTTTGCTCCCCAGAGTTCACCCTGTGTGTGCCTGCCCTAGGTCTGTTGCAGGAGAGGGCTGATCTATGAGTGTAAGAAGGAATATGAAGCTGTGTGCTAATAGAGCAGAGGGGATGCATGTGTTCCTATTTCCCCTGCTTAGCCTTACAAGTTCCACATCTCCAGCAACAACAAGGGCAGTGTTACTATACTCAGGATGTGTCCCTAATACAGGAGAACATAAAGTATTCACATGCCTGAACTGTTTTAGTATTAGTATAGTCACAGTTCCAAAGACATATCATGATTATTAACAGCAGGTCAAATGCTGTCACATTATCTGTGTAGAAGAGCAGGAGGAAGCAAGGCACAACAGGTTAATCCAAGCAGCTCGGACACAGACCAGAGTCCTCCCTCCCCCTCCCTCCTCCTCCCTGCACTACAGAAAACATTCTGTGCGGGAGGGGCTCTCTGCTCCGACCTGTCTTCAAAGGTGATGAGTCATTCAGACCTGACAGCCAGTAAGATAAGGATCAACAGGTCGGCTACTATAGAGATTTGAATACTGATGTAGTAATACTAACAGGGCTAGGCTCAAAATCAGTAGACATTTGTAATGAACATATATTGCAAAGCTGCTTGTTTTTTAAAGATCTTTAAATTAAAACCCAATCATTGTAGCGAGACAACCCCTTTAAGGTCAGGACGTGGACTTGACCTTTTAAAACCACAAATCTTTAGTTCATTTACTTGTGAGCTTTGGGTCATTGTCTTGTTACATCCTCCATGGTCTCTTTAGCTTGAGGTCATGGACCGCTGCCCTTACATCTCCTGGAGAAGTATTTTCAAACACCTTTGCTATTCCCTTCATGATTACAAGGAGTCCCGGCACTGAGGCAGCACAGGAGCCCCGAACTATGTATCCAGGAGAAATCCTTGGGAAATGTATACTCTGCACTCATTACGAGCTGGGTTGAGTCTGATAGGACCCATCAGCCCTTGCAGCTACGGAGCTCTGGCAGTCATGTGACCACCTGCACCGGGAGCAGGGAGCCAAAAGGCTTCTTGCCTGTCTATGCATTGCTTGTTGAGCACAGCTTGTTGTATACAGCGACTGAGAACACAGGGGTGGTAATAAACCCTTCCGTTCTTTTTGGTGGAGAGCCACCTCCCTTTCAGAAATAGCTCTAACCCGTCAGCTCCATAATTAGTTTGTAATAAGTTTTTAAACATCCATGCAGAGTTAGATGTCGACCGTCCAGACGTTTATAGTGAATGGGCATTCGGCATCTAGTTAAGCATGTCAAACTCAAAGGGTAATACAGGCCAAATTAACAAGGTCTATGTTTGTGATCTGCAATAAAAAAAAAAATTAACTTTTATCGAAAAGTAAGATTGTTTTGAAAAGTCCAGTATAAGAAAAGTATAATTTTGTGTTAATGAGGCTAAAAATGATTTTTTTTAATAGTGATTTTCACAACATATTTTCCCAGAAGCATTGCAAACGAGCTATGTGGTCTTGGACAAATTTGAGATGGAAGACACTTTTTAGATCAAATGTGCAATACTGGGTTAGTTTCACTAACATTACCCCAAAAGTGACCCCAGTGTTATGTTCCCGACTCTCGCTATCTCTTCTCGGCTCCAACTTTCCTATTTCGGTAGAAATCTTGTTTGCAGTGATAAATTTTTCAGACTGACCCAACGTTAATATCAGTATTTCTGATGTGACCGATTTCTCATCGTCTTTCATCTATGTCATATATCCTGGTTGTAGATGATTCGCGATCAGTAGTTGGTCATATGAGACGCACCAACCAAGCCAGTGCAAGACTAACGGCAACGTGACTGACACATGGTAGGAGGTGTGGTAGGTATTATTATCAGCTGCTAAAATATTCACTGTTATTGGTGGGATGCGTCACTACATAGTTGCAATGTGACTAGTAGAAAGTACTAAAACATAATGAAAAACCTATATGTTTGGTCTCGCCGAAATCGTACCAACCTGCAAAATATAGATAACTTCAGGTTTACTTAACAGTGAACTCCCACAAAGATGGTGCCGTGAAGTTTTTTTTTTCACATTTCACCCCTCACAAAATTTTGGGGCGGTTTCCCGGTACATTACACACGGACAAAATTGTTTGTATGCTTCTGTTAGAAACAAAAAAAAACATACTACATAGTTTGTAAGGCCTTAAAAGACAGAAAGTAACCTCGACACAGAACATGGCACTGCTAGAAAAGATTGATAAATATTGACCATAGGGCCATGTAAACTAAAGTGTGTACTGTAATTAGCATCAAAGGTGTCTTCAAACTTGGAAGCAGTCATTCTGCCTACTTAAATGTCAAAAGTAATCACTGTGCTGTTTGGTGTCATGGTGTGTACCACATTGAACATGGACCAAAGGAAGCTGCGGGGGAGTTGTCTTAGGACATTAGAAAGATATTTATAGACAAGCATGTTAAAGGTAAAGGCTACTACCATCTTCATATAGCTTGAAGTTCCTGTTAATGCAGTTGCATATACTGGGCCTCATGTATGAAAATGTCTAGCTGTCAGACTTTGTTGCCCATTACAACCAATCAGAGTTCAGCTTTTTTTTTTTTTGTAACAAATATTTATTGGGTTTTCAAAATTAAATTACACATTGATGTAAATACAGAGACTTCAGCATATAAAATCAGAGCACAATGTCGAATTAAGAAATGTTATAGATATTGTCCGTCTTTCCAGGATTCCAGTCAGCTACAACATACAGTCATGGCCAAAAGTTTTGAGAATGACACAAATATTATATTTTCACCTGATCTGTTGCCCTCTGGTTTTTATGTGTGTTTGTCAGATGTTTTTATCACATACAGAAATACAAGTGCAATCAGATTATGATGAACAAGCTTTTATTGACAGTTAGAATGAGTTAATGCAGCAAGTCAATATTTGCAGTGTTGACCCTTCTTCTTCAGGACCTCTGCAATTTTCCCTGGCATGCTCTCAATCAACTTCTGGACCAAATCCTGACTGATAGCCATCCATTCTTGCACAATCAATGCTTGCATTTTGTCACAATTTTGTGTGTTTTTGTTTGTCCATCCGTCTCTTGATGATTGACCACAAGTTCTCAATGGGATTAAGATCTGGGGAGTTTCAAGGCCATGGACCCAAAATCTCTATGTTTTGTTCCCTGAGCCATTTAGTTATCACCTTTGCTTTATGGCAAGTTGCTACATCTTGCTGGAAAAGGCATTGTTGATCACCAAACTGCTCTTGGACGGTTGGGAGAATTTTGCTCTTGGAGGACATTCTGGTACCATTCTTTATTCATGGATGTGTTTTTAGGCAAGACTGTTAGAGAGCCGATTCCCTTGGCTGAGAAGCAACCCCACACAATTGAATGGTTTCTGGATGCTTTACAGTTGGCATGAGACAAGACTGGTGGTATCGCTCACCTTGTCTTCTCCCAACAAGCTGTTTCCAGATGTTAAAAACATTCGGAAAGGGGATTCATCAGAGAAAATGACTTTACCCCAGTCCTCAGCAGTCCACTCCCTGTACCTTTGGCAGAATATCAGTCTGTCCCTGATGTTTTTTCTGGAGAGAAGTAGCTATCTATTGCTGCCCTCCTTGACACCAGGCCTTGCTCCATGAGTCTCCGCAGTCTCACAGTGCGTGCAGATGCACTCACACCTGCCTGCTACCATTTCCTGAGCAAGCTCTGCACTGCTGGTAGCCGATTCCGAAGCTGAAACACTTTTAAGAGACGGTCGCTGGCGCTTGCTGGTCTTTCTTGGGCGCCCTGGAGCCTTTTTGGCAACAATGGAACCTCTCTCCTTGAATTCCTTGATGATGCGATAGATTGTTGACTGAGGTGCAATTTTTCTAGCTGCAATACTCTTCCCTGTTAGGCCAGTTTTGTGCAGTGCAATGATGACTGCACGTGTTTCTTTAGAGATAACCATGGTTAACAGAAGAGAAACAATGATGCCAAGCACCAGCCTCCTTTTAAAGTGTCCAGTAGTGTGATTCTTACTTAATCATGACAGATTGATCTCCAGCCCTGTCCTCATCAACACCCACACCCGTGTTAATGGAGCAATCACTGAAACGATGTTAGCTGGTCCTTTTAAGGCAGGCCTGCAACGAAGTTGAACTGTGTTTTGGGGGGAAAAAGTTCATTTCTAGGCAACTATTGACTTTGCAATTAATTGCCGTTAAGCTGATCACTCTTTATAACATTCTGGAGTATATGTAAATTGCCATTATAAAACCTGATGCAGTAGACTTTGTAAAAATTAACATTTGTATCATTCTCAAAACTTTTGGCCATGACTGTACAATGCTCATATATCGATTTTTCAAGAGGACAAAACAGATAGTCTGCATGTAGGTATAGTAGAAAGCAACCATAGTGACATGAAACATAAACAAGAATACAACCAGTTATCAAACAGTTGACAAAACATGTTCTCAAAAATTCCGTGGTGTGCGCGTACCTCCTCTTTTCCTGTAGCATCTATACTATCCTATTCTATGTGCTTTAGGCTATGTTCACACGGTGTATTTGCAGGGCGTAATTACGCCGTGTGGAGTATGACTGATGACTTGACCAGGGATGGTAAGTTCGAATACTTAGTATGGAAAAGGGCACAAGGATGCCAAGGACGCATCGATTCCCTTTCTATATCCCAGTTGGAGTATCGATTGGAGCCCCCCAGCCAATCCACCACATGTCGTGTCAAGCATGCCAGATTGTAGCCCCTAACGTCTGGAAGGTTAAGCCCCCCTTTTGACGCTGGTAACATAAATTTTTTGAGAGCTGTCCGAGGCTTTTTCCCATCCCAGAGGAATTTCGAGAATATTGAGTGGATCCGATTTATGTCGGAATGTTTAAGCAAAAATGGGAAGGTCTGTAGGGGGTAGAGCAATTTGGGGAAGCTGATCATCTTAATGGCATGGAACCTCCACTTATCTTCCCATTCCTTCCCAGATCACCCTCCCAAATTTTCAGTCTACCCAAAGAGCCACCTCTGCAATACCAGCCCGTGTATTGAATCGTCGGCATTAGCGCAATTTGGGGAAGCTGATCATCTTAATGGCATGGTACCTCACCGTTATAGACAGGGGAATAAAACTCCATTGCGCCAAATCTTGAGCGATCTTGTTACTGATAGGGGGAAAGTTTAGTCTATATATGGTGTCCAGGGTCCTGCCTATATTAATTCCCAAGTATGATATATGGCTTGGGGCCACTGTAAGGTCCACCCCCCAGACTCTGCCAGTTGATGTTCTGTGGGTTGAGTCCTAGGCTTAGAAGTGACATTTACCTTATGACCTGACAAATCCCCATACGATTTAAGGGCGTCAAAAACCTGCGAGAGGTGAGCCTGCGGGTTCGACATAAATAAAATCAAGTCGTCCGCAAAAAGAGCAATTTTGATCTCTTGGGAGCCCATGTGAATTCCTGTAAAGAGATCTGAATCCTCCAGGAATCTCGCCAAGGGCTCAAGGGCAAGATCAAAAAGGAGGGGTTATAATGGGCATCCTTGCCTGGTCCCTTTCTGAAGGTGAATTGGTGAGGAAATGAAACCAGGTGTGTGTACCCGTGCCTCCGGATTAGAATAGATAGCGGATAGGAAGGTCCGAAAGGCCCCTGAGATCCCCACCGCGTCCAAGACCAGCCAGAGCCACTCCCATCGAACATTGTCAAAAGCCTTTTCGGCGTCAAGAGCTACTAAGACAGGGTGTTCTCCGGGAGTGGGACTGTGCTTGATCCTGTCCATCACTGCTAGCACTTTCCTGATATTTCCTACAGCTGACCTCCCTTTAATAAAGCCTTTTTGCGAGAGACCTATCCGCAAAGGCATCAACTCTGCAAGACGATCAGCGATAATCTTTGACATGAGTTTCTGATCCACATCGATGAGTGATATGGACCTATACGAGGCTGGAAGGAGAGGGTCTTTCCCTTTTTTTGGTATACCCTTAATGAAAGCTATTTTTGATTCCAGCTTAATATGTCCCTCCTGAAGGATCAGGTTGTAATATTGCGTAAGGGTCGGGGCAACTTGGTCTATCAGGATTTTATACATTTCCCCTGAAAACCCTTCGGGGCCAGGAGCCTTTCCGGGTTTCAGCTGTTTTATTGTATTTTCGTACTTGCTGCTCAGAAATCTCAGCATTTAGTACTTCCCTCTGTGAGTCTGATAGACATGGCAGCTTTAATTTTGAAAGAAATCTCCTACCGTCCTCCTTATTCTCATAGGGGCTAGCGGAGTAAAGAGAGGTATAAAAGCAGCCCAGGGTCTTATTGATTTGTGCAGGATCCGAAGTTAGCCCTGCCTCTGGAGTTCGTAAGGCTGTTATGTGTGAAGGTCTATAATATCCCTTAAAGGGGTTTTGCCAGGACGTGCCTTATCTGCTAAGAATCAAATGTAAACAAGCCACGCTGAGCTAAGAGAGCAAGAGACACAGCCAGAGCACAGAGCCATGCATAAGGGATTGTGTGAAATGTTCACTCAAATAATCAAACTACAACTAGTGGATTCTTTATACAAAAGAAAACACCTTTTCTCCACAGCAGCTTGAAAGCTCCTTCAGCCTCTTGAAAGCTCCTTCAGCCTCTTGAAAGCTCGTTCATGTTCCCTGTCATCAGATAAAGCAGGGATCTACTCAGATAATCACACTACAACTAGTGGATTCTGTATACAAAAGACAACATATTTCTACCCGGTGCCTTGAAAGCTTCTTCAGCTCCCTCTCATCAGATAAGAAGTGTTCTCTGCACAATCCCTGCCAGCAGCTCTTGTCGGGTCGTATCTAATAGAAGCTTTTAAGTAACTAAGGGCAGGTAAGGCAGCCTGTAGCACTCACAGGCTTCACTTTTTGTAATCACATATATTTAGAAAAGCGATTCAATACCCATTTTGGAGGATCCCACGTCAACATTACATCGTGGCAAAACCCCTTTAAGGAGTCTCGAGAGATTTTTTCCAGATTTGTTACCGTATCTAAAGAGCGTAGACTGAAGGTGAGATTGATGAAGCTCCTCCCTGCGTTTGGCCCAAATATCAAAATCTCTCTTCCCCCCCTTCCATTGTACCTTGTTCTCAGCTGAGCTGTTGAGTTGAAAAGCTCTATATGCAGATCTCACAGCCTCTGAGGCCACCTAATGGGATTCAGCCAACTTGCGCCTGTAGAGGGAAGTGTGTGCTATGATCTTGCCTCTTAAAAGGGATTTGCCGAGAGATAGATTCTTACCCCTCTCTTGTTAGCACAGGCAGAATGTCAACAAATCACGCTGAATCATGAAGCTGCAAGGGAGAGAGGGAGGGGGAGTGAGGAGTGAGGAATCCAAGGGAGCATCTCAAAACTTAAGTGAAATAATAAACAGTACAACAGTTGATTGTCAATAGAGCAAGACAGCCTCAGACTGCACTGTCAGGAAGAGCCTTATCTGCTAAGATGCTAATGTAATGTAAACAAATCACGGAGCTGAAAGAGAGAGAGACACACCCAGCGGAGAGCACAAATCTGCATAAGGGATCTTGTGACATGTACACAGAAATAAAAAAAACTATAACTTGTGGCTTCTGTGTACAAAAGAGAACACCTATTCTACACAGCAGCTTGAAAGCTTCTTCATGTTCCCTGTCATCAGATTAAGCAGGTATCTAATCACACTACAACTAGTTTATTCTGTATACAAAAGAAAACATATTGCTACCCGGTGCCTTAAAAACTTCTGCAGCTCAGTCTCATCAGATAAGAAGCTCTCTCTGCGCAAGCCCGGCCAGCTCTTGTCAGGCCATATCTAATAGACTCTTTGAAGTAATCACGGGCATGTAAGGAAGGCTGTAGCTCTCTCAGGCTGCAATTTTTGTAATCACATATATTTAGAAAAGTGATTAAAAACCCATTTTGGAGGATCCCACGTCAACATTACATCGTGGCAAACCCCTTAAATACTGCTTTGAAGGTTGCCCAATATAAGGCTGGGTCTGAGCGGTGATCTTTATTATTAACCACCCCTTTACCATGTCAGTGAAATATTCAGTCTTAGCTAAATAAGGAGGAAATTTCCAGATAAAATCCGATCCCCTAGGTGATTCTTTCACTAGATCTAGAGAGATAGGAGCACGTTTGGAAATAAGCATATCGAGAATCTGAGTACTTTCTATTCGGTTCCACAAATTATCCGATACCAGGAGATAATCTAATCTCGACCAAGAATGATGGACAGGGAAATAATATGTGAAATCCCTACTATCTGGATTCCTCCTCCAGCAATCATTCAAATTAGTCGTCTCTAATAAGTCTGCTAGGGCCCTGTTCTCCTTCCTCTGAATGTCTGAGTTGGACCTCCGTAGCAAGGGATCCTTTCTCCTGTCTTCCAGGGGTCAACAATTAGGTTCATATTGTCAAGATGATAAAATCAGGTGTGGAAATTATCTTTGTTTCACTCCTTTATCCAATTAATGCCTCCTCCGAATTATATTATTATTATTGCTGCTGACAGCCGGAGCTCGGGAAATATGACCCACACTTTCCGTTTGGGACATGAATCTGCTTAAATCACAGTAAATTACATTCCAATAGAACTTTTTTAATCACATGACTATTCTATCACTACATGATTGGTTAATTGATGGTCGCTAAGAGACAAGTTATAATTTTCATGTACATTTGAAGCATTAGCTGATATGACACATTCCCAAACTCTCCTCTGTATCATCTGTGGGGAGGAGGAAGGCCTTGATTCTATTGCTTCTAGCCGACACTGCATCTGTCTTAAGGAAAGCTGTGTGAGAGATATCTGATAGTTCGATAAGGAAGTATAGCAGTAAAAGCAGTTTAAACAAACTATTTGATGAGCTTAATAAGAATGTAATGATGAAACAGACTATTGATGTTTTTTTTCCTTAAATTATCAACTTGACAATATCACCTCCCACTATTTGGTATGTACAGCTATGAGCTCGGGAGAGTTCAGCTTTCATTTCATATAGTGCTTTGGAAGAATAAAAGTGGAGCTATGATTGGTTGCCGTGGACAGCAGGGACGTTTTACTACTAGACAGTTTTCATACATAAGGCCCTTTATTCAAAAGTTTAAGGTGTACGAGACTGTAGCCAACTTCCCTGGGCTTGGCTGCAAGAGGAAAATGGATGATGAATAGATGGATAATTCGAATGGTAACCAAAGAGCCCAGAACAACTTCCAAAGAGATTTGAGGTACACTATACAGTCATGGTCAGATGATAGCAGCCATTGTTTTCTTTGCCAAAGTGGACATCATGGACGAAGACCAAGGAGGAAAACACTGTTAAAAGCAAATCATAGAAAAGTGAGACTGGAATTTGCCAGCAGTCATAATTGACAAGGCCTCAGTTTAAGCTCCCACAAAAATTAAATTTTTATTGAAATGGTAGATTCTTTCGAAACGTCCAGAACAAGAGTAAAATCAATGTTTTCTTCCCGACACTCGGCGTCTCTTCCCAGCTCCAACTTTCCTACGTCTGGAGAAATCATGTTTGCAGCGATGACTTTCATATCCGACCCAAGGTGAACGTCAGTAATTCTGATATGACTGATTACTGGGGGTTCTGCCTCATTGTCATAAATCCTGGGTCGTAGAGACATCACGCCCAGTAGATGGTCATATTAGGCACAACAACCCAGTACAAGACTAACGGCAACGTGACTGACACGTGGTAGGAGGTATTAGCAGAGCCCTCAAAGCACCAGAACAAAGGAAATATCTCAAAACTGACCCCAATTTGGAAATCAAACCCCTTCTTTTTTCTTCCCGACACTTGGAGTCTCTTCCCGGCTCCAACTTTCCTACTTCGATCAAAATCTTGTTTACAGCGATTATCTGACCCAAGGTGAACGTCAGCAATTCCCA
>JAODAL010008515.1:0-117067 GCA_025379985.1 Phyllomedusa bahiana
CCTTGCTGCTTTATTTCACTTTATGAAAATAAAGGGGTTGTCCTCTTCATATTCTCCTACTGCTAGCGTTCATTTAAAAAGAAAAAAATTTATACTCACTTATGTCCTCTCCTCAATTCCAGTGCTCACAGAGGGTCTTTTATTTGTTTCTTTCTTCTTCTGAACAGTGACGTCGTGATTGCAGCCGCTGATTGGTGAGGCAGTGGTATGTGAATGTTGCAGCCAATCAGCGGCTGCAGCAGTGGCATCCCCGTTTGGAAGAAGAAGGAAGTAACTAGAAAACTGGCAATGAGTGAAGATGACACAGCGCTGGAACAGAGGGGAGAGGTGAGTATAAGTTTTTTTCTATTTTAAATGGGGAATAGCAGGTGTATAAAACAAAATAAGGAAGACAACCACTGTCCATGGTGCTGAACGTGCACATAGTGAGACATAAAGGGGTTGTCTCACTACAAGGATTGCTTTTTATGTTAAAGATCTTGCAAAAACAAGTCACTTTGCAATATGTGTCCATTACCAGTGTTCTACCTATTCCTAGATATCCCCTCTTGTATTGACTGCATCAGCTCCTCAGGTCACTATAACTACAGACCTGTTCAATATCTCATGATAGGCTGCCAGCACTGGTTGCTATAGCTACAGACCTGGCTTCTACCGCAGAGTAGAAGCCAGTAAACACCCCCAAATTCAAAATGAAACCAAGAAAACAGGAATGAGGTAAGATGAATCAACCCCTTTAATACAGTTATTATAGTCTATATAACTGTATTGAAACACAAAAATGAACCAGCAGCACTCTGCAATTGCCAAGAAACAGATAAACAATGAATATATGGATTCTTTCTAAGTGTATTACTGCTGCATGTATTATATATGAAAATCTAAAGCTCTTAGCACACATTTAGATCCAATTGTGAGAACCCATCCACCAATGACAAGATAGTCTCAATTCAGATGGGACCTACTCTAAACAGTCTGACCTCTCTTGCTGCCTTTCTAGACCTCTATATTTTCCAGGGCCTGAGGGTCCCAGCTATACCCTGCTCTAATTAAAAACAGCCTGAATCGATGGGTGATATACAATTGCTGACAAGTTTTGTCTTTTTAGGTTACAATCATGTTGATACATTGCATAATAAAGTAAAGCAAATATATTTAGGTATGAAATGATGTGCATTGAATTTCATAGCTAAACTTTCTAAATAATTTTTTCTTTTTTGGTTTTCAATTATGTTGATGCATTGCATAATAAAGTAAAGCAAAATATGTTTAGGTATGAAATGATGTGCACTGAATTTCATATATAAAGTTTCCAAATAAGGGGTTGTCTGCTTCATTTTATTGACATTTTTAAGACTACACAGATGGCCTTATAAAATAAAAAAAAATTATACTCACCTTTCTTCTCATTTGGGATCTAGCACTGCAATGTCTTTGCCGGTCCAGTTCCTGGGAAAAGCTGAATGGTGACATCAGGCAATGGCACGTAACTGCCACAGCCAAACAATGGCTGCAGCAGTGACGTACTACTTGGCCAGAACCAGGAAGTGAACAGAAGTTTGGCAAAGACGATGAACAAGAATCTGGAAAATGGAAAAGTGTCATGTGAAGATAACCATGGAAAGCTACAATTAGACTGAAACATTGATTTTTAAATGTTTACACTAGGATGAGGTTCTGTGTGTAATGTGAATTAATGTAATTTGGAACTTTAGCAATTCACTTGGACTACTGTTTGATATTATTGTGGTTTTACAGCCTTGTCCACAATCTATACATATAAAAATTTGATATATTAGATTATACATCAAAGTAATTTTCTGAATAATTTCTGTGTTAAGTCCAAAGTAGTTAAAGGCATCTTCCCCCCCCTAGAATTAAATTAAACTATTGAAGATAAAAAAATGATGGGGGTTTTACTGACTACTGGGGCCCCCTCCTACACCCTTTTTAATCCTGGGGAAAAAAGGTCCCAAAAGGGGGTTTCACAAAACGTGGGTCCTTTTTCCCATTATTGCTATATAGCCACAGTATTATTTGATGGACTATGGCATTTTACCATAGTTTGCCATGTTTTTAAGGATGCTAGGAAAGATATGGGAAAGCTTAGAATTTAACCCCTTTAATATTCAGGAAATTTAAACAATTTTTAAATTTAAAAATTTTTATCATCATATTATATTTTTTAATTTTATATATATATTTATATATTTTTTAAAATTATATACACACACACAAATTAAAATTAGGTATTTAAATATATAATATTATATTTATAATTTTAATATTAAATACATTAAAATTTTTCATTATATATTCCCTTTTAAAAAATTACAGATATTTTTGGTGTTGTGTGTGTGTGTGTGTGTTTTTGTGTGGTGTGTTTTTAAAACCCGTAAAAAGTTTGAAAAAAATTAAAACCCTATGGTGTGGCTTAGCAGAAATAATTAAACAAATATAATATTCTTGCATATATAATATAGCAATTATTTTTTTTTCAATTTTTGTAATACTAAAATTTTATTTATAGATCTATGCTTTAAGAAAGGAAAGGTTTTCGCTGAGCACCACTGAGGCAAAAAATGCTTTGACTACAATAAAATGCATAAAAATATGTCCTAGCAATTCCCTCTATATCTAGTTCCCTCTAATTTGCTGTGCCACAAAGCTACTGTAGTGGAAAGTGTACATTCCCTTCATTCACTCATTGCATGCACCTACAACATTCCACAGAGACAATCCTGATGAAAGTGCCAAGTCTAAAGGTCAATTTCTCTATCCTTTCTGTTTCTGATTTTCCTGCTTTTTTTTCCTGCTGCTTTTGACACTAAGTCATCAATTTATCTTTGAAATTCTCATGGTGTGCTTTTTGTATTATCTTTCAATGCTTATTATCATTTAATTTTCATGTCAATTCCGTGTAGTCTCTCCTCTTTGCATAGCTTGTGTAGAAATATAAAATAAAAGTGGGACAATCTAACTGTAGTACTTATATTGTATTTAATATCACTAAAATTGTTCAGCTACAAAGCTTGTTGATCACTTTTTGTGGTGTCTCTGTATATTAGTGTATGAGCACTTGTCACCATTTAACTCAGTTCACATTTATGCTTGATTGGTGGATCCAGGTTGTAGGATAGATTTCCCAGATTATATAGACATTGTCAGTCTTAGTCCTTTTGCACATTTTAAGTGGCTCCATGCGATGTGTTAGGTCATCTATGCCTGTGGCAAACTGGATCTTGTCTGCATTGGATTGTCAAGCCCCTCCTGATCTCCTTTGATAATGCTAACAAACCTCTGCACTCCACAACTGGCTGCACGCTTCGCTAACACCCGTCAATTTTCATGTTTCCAGCGGTGAATAGCTTCCCTATCAGACCTTGTTCTGCTTGCATTTCCAGTTTAAGATTTTGTCTTTCCTCTTTCCCCCAGGGACAAAGCATCTTCCAGCAGTCCAGTGCGTTGAGTGTATGTGAATCTTCTGCAAGGATAAAATATCTACTGCCAGGATCACCAGCAAACTGCTCACAGTGCGCCTATTCCTTAATTGCTATTATTCCCCAGCCTGCAGTATGACAATTGCTGCTTACCTGTTCAATACTTACAGACATCTGTGCATGCCCTATTTACATGCCTACAATTGTTGTATCACAGTTATAGTTCACAATTCTTTTCCAGCATATTCAGATCAATAATGACCTGCTCTAGCAACTCCGCCATTCTCTGTGCAGTTTAAAAAAGCTCAATTTGCATTAGTTTTTAAGATTTTTTTCCTTAATTTTTTTTATTTATTAGATCACAATTACAAGCCATTGCCAAAAATTTACAAAGGTCATGACTACACAAATAAATGTAATAAGTCATCTAAAAACAGATATAAACAATTCTAATGCTATAAAAGGGTATTCTCCCACATTTATTAGCTTTAAACATGTAGGCAAATGTAAATAAAGACTATACAGTACATTGCTGTTCTGATTTTGCTTCCCTTCAGAGGTAAAGCAGTTCTTATCTTCTGCTTGTGTACACAAGTTTCCCTTGGTTACCAACCACCTCTCTCTGCTGGTACAGTGGCCTGGATGGTCAGGAGGTTAAATTACTTCCTGCTGTGCCTTAACATCAGTACAGGAGCTTGTTTATGTTTTTTACTGACAAACCTGAACCCTTTAGAGCTCTGAAGCCTGCTGTTTAGACCCTTCCGTCACCAATGTCTCCCTAACAGGCTCAGCTAGAAATAGAAGAGCTGATATGCAAATCACTGCTGTAGAACCACCCAAAAAAGGAAGTGGGAGCCTGAAGCTGACTTTGAAGAGGAGGCTCTGTGAAACAGCACAGTGAGAATCTCCCTTTAAAGTTATATCCAGATGAAAAAGCTGTGGGAACACTGCTCCTATGTACATATTTGATGTGGATTTGTCTCTGTGGATTTTCAGTGTGACCTATGCAAATTGAATTTTTGAAAAAAACAATGGGGCACATTGACTATTGAGGTTTCACCAGAAAAATATCATCTAATATGCCTAAAAGTGGCACATTTTTAGCACAGCATGTCATAGTGTGTCACAGGCACATTTATTAAATGCTTTATACACTTTTTGCAAACGATCCAAAAAGAGAGCATGGCAAAGCTATATAATATGCTTTACCACAAATTTGCCAGAATGGATTTTTAGACAGCATTACTAAATGTCTGCCAGTGTGTTACTTTTGTTTCCAATATAAAGTCTGCAACAATAAAATGTATTTGCAGATTTGTTGTAGATTTTGACCTACCATTGACATCAACTGGGATCTCCACAACATATCTGCAACATAAATTCTGCACCACATTTCCACATGGATTCAGAGTAGATTTTTTTCTGCAATATGTGAATGAGATTTATTAAAATCTCATTCACTTTGCTGGTATTGTAATATGTTACAGATTTTCCACAGTTGAAGCTGCTGTGCAAGATCAGCAGCGGGATCATTCCCCAAATCTTACATTCCTTTCATTCAAACGTTCATAAATTTTTGGGCACTTCACTTGTAAAGGAAATAATGAATGACACCTGAAGGGTGGAAACCAGAAGAAAAGAGTGTTAGGCTATGTTCACACGACTTAAAATGGGCAATATTTCAGTCCGTAATTACGCGCCATAGTGCGCGAATTACGGCTGGAATACGTCCCAGTCATTACGGTAATCCACAGTTCTCAT
Organism: Phyllomedusa bahiana; assembly: GCA_025379985.1. Classification (NCBI taxonomy): domain Eukaryota; kingdom Metazoa; phylum Chordata; class Amphibia; order Anura; family Hylidae; genus Phyllomedusa; species Phyllomedusa bahiana. Next base: position 5,202 of record JAODAL010008515.1, read on the forward strand.
AGAGAACTATGGATTACGTCTCCTCTCCCTGCTCGGCGAATCCGCCCCGGGGGGAGATAAGTGACAGGTAATTTTCTAGCGTCGTATACGCGCCGCTAGTAATGATAGTCTATGGGCCGGTGAGGTGCCGGCCCCCGCTCCCGCCCCTGCTCCCACCCCACCCCCATCCACACGGCACTAAAGATCTGGCAGGGAGTGGGCAGAAGCGCCTAGGTAATATAGAGGCAGCGCCCGGCAATTAGCCAATTACCGGTTTACTGGCCCTTTAAATTTCACAGATCCGGTGCGCGTGGGCAGCGGCGGCACTCATCCTGGTAGCGGGGGCACAGGCAGAGCCGCGACGGCACCCGCAGCCCAAGTTGCGGGCTGCGGTGCCGTTCGCAACAGTACCCCCCCCCCCTTCTTCCTGGCCTGGAGGAATTTCTGCAGCAACTCAGGGATGTTGTCCTCCGGGTCCCAAGATCTTTCTTCAGGACCAAACTCCTTCCAGTCGATAGGAAATGCTGCTTTCCCCTGATGATCTTCATATCCAGGATTTCATTTACAGCAAAGATGTTGGTGGACTCCACTTTGGAAGACGGAGGAGCAATCCTCTGGGAAAGGCGGTTCAGGACCACAGGTTTCAACAAGGAGACATGGAAGGAGTTGGGAATATGCATTGTGGATGGGAGCTGGTTTATAGGCAGCCGGGTTGATGCGCCTGAGTACTTCAAATGGTCCTACATACCGGGGACCCAATTTGTACGAGGGGATCTTGAGCCGGATATATCTGGCCGATAGCCACACCTTGTCGCCAGGAGAAAACACTGGGGAGAGTCTTCTATTTTTGTCCGCTTGGACCTTCATGCGTGCGGACGCATGCTGCAGAGACTGGCGCATCCGATTCCAAATGGACAGCATATCTCGGGCAAAAGTATCCGCTGCCGGCACCTCAGACGGAGAAGACAATGGTAACGGAGGGTGGGGATGCTGACCATACACGATTAAAAATGGAGAGTTACCAGTGGATTCCGAATCCAGGGAGTTATAGGAAAACTCTGCCAAAGGAAGTAAGCTGGCCCAGTCATCCTGTCGAGCCAAGGCAAAGTGTCGCAAATAGCACCCCAGGATCTGATTGATTCTCTCCGCTTGGCCGTTTGTCTGCGGGTGGTAGGCGGAGGAGAAATCTAGGTTCACCTGCAACCGAGAGCAGAGAGCCCGCCAGAACCTCGACACAAATTGGACCCCCCGATCCGAGACAATATGCTGGGGTAGTCCGTGTAGGCAGAAGATGTGGAGAAAAAACTGGCTGGCCAACTGGGGGGCAGATGGTAGAGCTGGCAACGGGATAAAGTGTGACATCTTCGAAAAATAGTCCGCGACCACCCAGGTGACCGTGTTGCCCGAGGAGGGAGGAAGATCCGTGATGAAATACATCACCACATGGGCCCTAGGGATGGGCAGAAGCTGGGGCAGACCCGCGGGTTTGTGGCGAGGGGTCTTGTTACGAGCACAAGTAACGCAGGACTTCACGAATTCCTTGATGTCCCTCGCAAGCTCCGGCCACCAGTAAAAACTGAAGATTAGAAGGACCGATTTGCGTGCTCCTGGGTGACCGGCCACTAGAGAACAGTGTCCCCATTTCAAAATTCTCCCCCGGAGTGCTGGACGGACGTAAGTCTTCCCTGGAGGCACCTTTCGAAGATCTACCGGAGCCGCAGAGATCAGGCGTTCGGGGGAAATTATATGTTGGGGTACACCCTCCCCCCCAACACATCGGAGACACGGGAGAGTGCATTGGCCCTGACGTTCTTCTCTGCTGGCCGAAAATGTTTCTGGAAGTCGTACGAAGCGCGAGAAGAAGAGGGACCACCTGGCTTGACGTGGATTGAGGCGTTGGGCCGATTGGAGGTATTGAAGATTTTTATGGTCGGAGTAAATGATGATGGGATAGCGTGTGCCTTCCAGAAGATAACGCCACTCTTCTAAGGCCAGCTTGATAGCCAGCAACTCCCGGTCCCCGATGGTGTAATTATTTTCCGCAGGGGAGAAGGTCTCGGAGAAGAAGGCACAGGTGACCATTTTGCCTTTATGTCCCTTCTGCGTAAGAATTGCGCCAGCCCCGACCGAGGAGGCATCCACCTCCAGAAAGAATGGCTTCTTGGTATCAGGTCTGGTCAGGATGGGCACGGAGGCGAATGCTGCCTTTAGCTGAACAAATGCCTTTTCAGCCTCTGGCGGCCACTGCCTGGGGTTGGTGTTCTTCTTGGTAAGTGCAATGATAGGCACCACCAAAGTAGAATAGTGCAGAATAAACTGACGATAGTAATTAGAGAAGCCCAGGAAGCGTTGTATGGCTCGTAGACCCACCGGCCTAGGCCACTGCAAAACGGCTGACAACTTGGCAGGATCCATCTGTAACCTGCGGTCCGAGATGACGTAACCAAGGAATGGGAGGCTGGTCTGGTGGAAGAGATATTTCTCTAATTTAGCGTAGAGGTGGTTGGCACGTAGCCGCCCCAACACCAGGCGGACATGGGAGCGATGAGTCTCCAAATCAGCAGAAAACACCAGAATGTCGTCTAGGTAGACCACGACACACGTGTAGAGGAGATCCCGGAACATATAATTTACAAATTCTTGGAAGACTGCTGGGGCATTCACAGACCGAAGGGCATGACGAGGTACTCAAAGTGACCATCCCGTGTGTTAAAAGCATTCTTCCACTCATCCCCCTCACGAATGCGGATGTGGTTGTAGGCCCCTCACAGGTCAAACTTGGAGAAAATCTTTGCTCCATGAAGCCGGTCAAACAGTTCAGTGATCAATGGCAAGGGATAGCGGTTTTTCACAGTGATTTTGTTTAGGCCCCGATAGTCGATACAGGGCCGTAGGGAGCCATCTTTCTTCTGCACAAAGAAAAATCCTGCCCCCGCCAGAGAGGAGGATTTGCGTATAAAGCCCTTCTGAAGGTTTTCCTGAATGTAGGTCGACATGGCCTGGGTCTCCGGTACCGACAGCGGGTAAACCCTGCCCCTGGGAGGACTGGATCCCTGGGCAGTCGTAGGGGCGATGAGGCGGAAGGGTCTCGGCCTGCTTCTCTGAGAAGACGTCCGCATAATCCCTGGAATGATGCGTGGGCAGGAACCTGCAGAGAGGCCTGGAGGGCGGTTGGGAAGGAACGGAGCTCACCAGGCGTAGTGCGGTGCCAACCAGGCAAAGGTTCCAGCAGTCAGGACCCCAGCGCACGACCTTGCCTGTCTTCCAATTATGCGTTGGGGCATGGCGCTGCAGCCACGGAAGCCCCAACAGGATCGCTAAGGAAGATCGAGACAGCACGTAGAGGGAGATCTTCTCCTTGTGCAAGACACCCACGTGGAGGGTCACCGGCTTGGTCCTGTACTGAATGGTGTCTCCAAGGAGCTCCCCTGTGACCGAGGATTTCACCAACGGCTTCTCCAGTCTAATCACTGCAAGCTGATACTGGGATACAAGGGATACAAGGGCGGCGTGGATAAAATTCCCGGCGGAACCGGAGTCCAGGAACGCAGGAGCCTGGAATACAAGTCCCGAGTCAGTCCTGATCTCCACCGGCATGGTCAGGTGCAGAGAGGAAGAGTTCTCACCTAGGGATGCCTCCCCCACATGGCCTAGGTGCGGCCGTTTCCCGGATGTTGGTGGCGAAGCGAACAGCTCCTCCGAAAATGATCCGGACTGGCGCAGTACAGGCACAGCTTTTCTGCCCGCCGACGGGATAACTCTTGTTCAGAAATGTGAGCCTGATCCACCTGCATGGGCTCTTCCCCAGCTGGTAAAGGAATTGGCAGTGGAAGCCTCTGGAATACTGGAGCCAGGCGTGGTAGACAGTGGGGTCACGCCGGGTCACGATCTTGGCGAAGCTCTTCTTGCCTCTCTGCGAAGCGCACATCTATGCGGGTGGCCAGGTGGATTAATTTGCTTAAAGAGGATGGCAAATCTCTTGCTGCACGGGCGTCCTTAACCCTGCTGGAAAGGCCTTTCTTAAAGGTGGCGCACAGTGCGGCGTTATTCCAGGACAGCTCTTGATGCCAGGGTGCGAAAACTGTACCGCATAATCTTCGACCGAGGTTTTGCCCTGGCCAGGTTCAAGAGTGCAGTTTCCCGCAATGATGCCCGTTCTGGCTCCTCGAGACACTGCGGAATTAAAGAGGGAAGGCATGCAGGTCCGCAGTCACCGGATCGCTCTGCCCCAGAGAGGTGTAGCCCAGGCCAAGGCCTTCCCCGGGAAACAACAGGTTTGACCAAACGCCACCTTGGAAATTTCAGAAAGGAATTGGTCCCCTATTAAATCAATGTGCAATGGTGCAGGGGTGAGGAATCCCCTGCAGAGCTTGAGGGTTGCCGTCAAATTTGGCAGGCAGGACAAACGAAGTTTGGGTCCCAACAGAGTCAGTGGCGTCGCCGGACGAGGGGGGGGCCCACGGGAGGAGGTGGAGGCTGCTGCTGGGTAGTGACGAGCTGTTGTATCATGGTGGTCAACTGTCCAGCTGTTTGCGCCTGCTGGGTCAATTTTTGGAAAACTGCTGGGGCCACCACGCGAGAGAGGTCCGCCACACTGGCAGCGGTACCTTGGTGGGATCCAGGCCGGGAATCTACTGTAACGGTTCCAGAGTTAGAAAGTGGATCCACTGGACCACCGCAAAGCGATGGTGTAAGCCACGCCAGAGAGTGGAGTCTAAGAAAGGTCCCGGTTTTCACCAGAGGCCCGCCGCAAAGCGGGATGGATTTGCTGCGGGGGGGAGTCTACCGGGTTCGCTACCCCTGACGTGACTTGCTTGCGAAGGCAGCAGAGGTGTAGCGTGGTACAAAATCGTAAGACAGGCTCGTTGTCGGGGACAGGCAGAAGGTCCGGACAGGCGGCTATGGTTTGTGGGTAGTGGACAGGCAGGAAGGTCAGGCAGGCGGCAGAGATTCGTGGTCAGGAGATGGTAGCAAATGGTATGGTACACGGAAGATCAGAACTAGACAACTGGGAACGCTTTCTCAATAGGAAAGGCACTAAAGATCCGGCAGGGAGTGGGCGGAAGCGCCCAGGTAATATAGAGGCAGCGCACGGCAATTAGCCAATTACCGGTGCACTGGCCCTTTAAATTTCACAGAGCCGGCGCGCGCGTGCCCTAGAGCATGGGGACTCGCGCGCCGGGCAGCAAGAGGCTGCAGAGACACAGGAGAACGGCCGGATGAGTACCGGCGCACAGGGGGAGGGGCAGCGGCGTCACTCGTCCTGGTAGCGGGGGCACAGGCAGAGCCGCGACGGCGCCCGCAGCCCGAGTGGCGGGCTGCGGCACCGTTCGCAACAAGGAACAGTTTTAGAAAACGAAAAAGCAAGCAAAGAGGCAAGGCAACTAAAATGAGAAATCACCAAAGAACTTGTTACCAAGCTGCACCAAGCTTTCTTCTTAGAAACAGGACAAATATCTCAGTATAGTTTTATAACACCTCAAAATGGGAAGTTTATCGTATAGTTTCAATATAGGTGATTCTATGTTAGTATACCACTTAACTCCAAGCTGCTATATAGAGCTGCCTTCTCAGCTCTCATGCACCTTATATCTCAATGATAGCGAGCTTGATCAAATGTCTTTATATTGCAAAAATATTTATTAAATACACCCATATACTTCCAGGACAAACATTTAAAAAATTCATAACATGGTAGAAAGATGAGTAGTGGTATACTTAAGTTTTGAAGTCCGGTTTTCAACTGTTATCGGACGGCTATTCACTCATCAAAGTAGCAGAGGAGATGTTGACATGAAACGAGCTGCACACTCGATCGGTAACGTTTCGAAGGGCTCCGCCCTCTTTCTCAAGCATGCGTAGTGGAACTATGCTTCTGTTTAAATACCACATCGTATAAAAACACTAAACATTAAAAACATTAACAACACACCGAAGCTAACATATCACAAGAATGCTTTTAAGCTATATGCCTCATTGCGACCTTTAGGGGCTAAGGATTGCATCCTATTAATCCAATAGGCTTCCCGTTGCAGGAGTCGGGTTTTAACCCGTTCTATCTCCTTATAATCAACTCGCTCCAATACACACCAGCGGAGATCACTTACGCCGGAGTTAGCTGCATTAAAATGACGAGCAAGAGCAGTTTCTCCAAATTTATTGTCATTTTCTTTACCGATTTTCTGCTTAAATGATTGGATGGCGGACCTATGTTCGTTCAAACGTATGCAGACTGCTCTTTTAGTTTGACCTATATAGACGAAGCCGTACGGACATTTTATAAGGTAAACCGCTTGTGTGGTTTTTTAATGTGAAGAAGTCTCTAAACCTAATTTCTGTACCGTGGAGAGGATGATTAATAATTGGTCCTTTAATGACAGAGGAACAGTTGACACATCCCAGACAGGGAAAAGTACCTTTTCTTTCTGTCTTGATAATTTTTTTATCATTATATTTTCTAATGTCTGAGAATACCAACTGTTCACCTATGGTGCGGCCTCTTTTGAAAACAAATGACGGCAGCTCTTTAAAGAATGTTCCATATACAGGATCACCATTCAACACTTTCCAATATTTAGTGATAGTTTTTCTTATCATATGAGAATTTTGATCATAGGTAGAAATAAACGTAATTTTGTCCTGCTTAGGTTTTCGTTTAGATTTGAATAAATCTTCTCTTCTCATTAAAGATACTGTCTCCGCTGTCTCTCCCAACTCCTTTTCTCCATATCTTCGTTGTCTAAATTTATGTAAGATTTTATTTTTACTATTCTGCCACATCTGTTCATTAGAGCATATGTGTCTGGCCCGTATTAGTTCACCTTTTAATATACCTTTAAACGTTGTAGGGTTATGGAAACTTTGACGGTGCAACAAATTGTTGCGATCGATTGATTTAGAATATAAACAGGTTTCTAATTTAGATCCAATTTTTGAAACCTGGACATCAAGGTATTGGATATAATTTTTTTCTACTCGGGCTGTGAATTTAATGAGTTGATGTAAACCATTAATATATTCACAAAATCTCTCAAATTGAACTTCCGTTCCACGCCAAATGAGAAAAACGTCATCCACATAGCGCCTCCAATGGACGATATGTGGTTGATAGACAGATGCAAAAATGTACGTTTTCTCCAACATAGACACAAACAGGTTAGCGTATCCTGGATCCACAGGGGACCCCATCGAGGTCCCCTGCAGCTGCAGAAAAAACTCCTGTCCAAATCTGAAAAAATTCTTAGTCAAAACCAAATCAAGTAGAGTCATCAGAAAATTGATAAATTCATTTGTGAGAGAAGGATCCTGACCAAGAACTTCCCTAATTACCTCCCTGCCTTCTTCATACAGGATATTGGTATATAATGATTGTATATCTAATGTACACAGCAAATCGTCTGTATGGATTTCAATATTGGAAATTTCTTGCAAAAATTGTTTAGTGTCAGTGAGACAATGCGCCTCTTTTTTCACAATTGGCTGAAGGAATTGATCCACAAAACTTGCCAATGGTTCCAATACTGACTCCACACCTGACAAGATTGGCCTGCCTGGGGGTCTAGAAAGGGACTTGTTTACCTTGGGAACGGTATAAAAAATAGGCACACGAGGATGTTCTCTGGTAAGCAACTTCTTAACATTTTCAGAAATAATTCCATTACGTACTGCCTCCTTCAGAGTTTCATCTATTTTGTTTTTTAACCTGTACTGAAGGGTCACTTGTGAGTTTCCTATATACTGTTGCGTTCTGAAGTTGTTCTAATATTTCCTGTACATAGTAATCGTTATCTAAAATGACTGTGGCCCCGCCCTTATCAGCTTTTTTAATAACTAGGGTAGGCTCTGTCTTAAGTTGTTGTAATGCCACATATTCCTCCTTATTTAGATTATGTTGAGTTTTTTTATCCCGTTCCCAATTTTGTCTAACCTCATTAAGGACTGACTGTTGGAATACCTCTAAAGCAGGAAAAGACACCTCAGGATCAAAGGTGCTTTTCTTGCGCAGCTTTTTTGAAGTAATATTATAATCCTTACGGTTGTGCTTCTGATGAAAAAAGGTTTTAATACGTATATTTCTACACAATTTAAATAAGTCCACTTCAAAATCAAATATATCTCTCTTATCCACAGGAACGAAATTCAGTCCTTTATTCAGTAGAGTTTTCTGCGATTCATTTAGTTCAATTAACATTAACATTAACGGTGTGTTGTTAATGTTTTTAATGTTTTGTGTTTTTAATACGATGTGGTATTTAAACAGAAGCATAGTTCCACTACGCATGCTTGAGAAAGAAGGCGGAGCCCTTCGAAACGTTGCCGATCGAGTGTGCAGCTCGTTTTATGTCAACATCTCCTCTGCTACTCTGAATGAGTGAATAGCCGTCGATAACAGTTGAAAACCGGACTTCAAAACTTAAGTATACCACTACTCATCTTTCTACCATGTTATGAATTTTTTTAATGTTTGTCCTGGAAGTATATGGATGTATTTAATAAATATTTTTGCAATATAAAGACATTTGATCAAGCTCGCTATCATTGAGATATAAAGTTTAACGTATAGAAAGTGCAATACAAAACCATTTATATGTTAAGGTTGCAGATAACATTCAGAAAATATGCTCAGTCTTGCTGTTGCTGTATGAGGTGTACGGACAACCACATCTGAATAAGTCTCTCTTCCCTAGAAGCGCTGCTGATCATCTCTTTAAAGGGATTGCTAACTTCAATATTTTATTTAAATTTCATCCTAATACAACCCATTTCACTGCATTCCAGTGCTGTGCCGTGCTCACTCCAATAAGAGACTGATGTCCCTGAAGAAATAAACAGAACACCGGGAAGAGTGAAGCTCTGAAAATGAGGTGAGGGGAGAGATGCGTATATGATTAATTATTTTTAATTAAAATTAAAATTAAGTGATTAACCCCTTTAGCACTGCATCCGATTAAACCATTTGTTTGTGACCTCTTTATGCATCCGATAAACAATGATCTCTAGACATATGTATGATCCTAAAATATGGTTCTTCAAGACTCCACAAGACATACAGTATCTCACAAAATTGCCAGAATTGCAGCAGAGGTTAAAGGGATTGGGGAGGGGGGGTCAGCCTGTCATGCTCACACCATATGCTGCAAACTGTATCAAAATGGCTGTTGTCCAAGAAGGAAGCTTCTTCTAAAGATGATGCACAAGCAAGCCTGCAAACAGTTTGCTGAAGACAAACAGACTAAGGACATGGATTACTGGAACCATGTCCTGTGGTCTGATGAGACAAGATAAAATTATTTAGTTTAGATGGTGCAAAGCGTGTGTCACAGCAACTAGATGAAAAGTACAAAGACAAGTGTGTCTTGTCTACAGTCAAGCATGGTGGTGGGAGTGTCATTGTTTGGGGCTGCATGAGTGGTGTCAGCTGTTCAGAGATACAGTTCATTGATGAAACCATGAATGCCAACATTTACTGTGACATACTGAAGAAGAGAATGATCTCTCTTTGGAACCTGGGCTGTTGGGCAGTATTTCAACATGAAAACAATGCCAAAAATACCTCCAAGATGACCACTGCTTTGCTAAAGAAAATGAGCGTAAAGGTGCTGGACTGGCAAAGCATGTTTCCAGACCTAAACCCTACTGAGCACTGTGGGGCATTCTCAAACTCACTTTTTTGCCCATAGGTTCCTATGGGGAAAAAAGTGAATTTTACACCAAAACCGTTTCATACATGTGGCCCAAAGTCTCTAACATCCACAATCCCTGTGATGTCGTCATGGAGGAGTGGAAGAGGATTCCAGTAGCTGCAACCTATGATGCTCTAGCAAACTTTATGCCCAAAAGAGTTAAGGCACTGCTGGAAAATAATGGTGGCCACACAAAATATAACACTTTGTAAATATTTTGTCTATTTGCACTTAGGGGTGTGCTCACTTTTGTTGCCAGCAATTTAGACATTGATTGCCGTGTGTTGAGTTATTTTAACCCCTTCCCAACATTAGACGTCCTAGCGGGAAGTGCGGTCCCGCAAATGGATGTATGCATACGTCCTGACGACCATGCGGGCTTACAGGCGAGCCCCGCACGATCGCGACATGGGACCAGCGGTATATTACCACTAGCCTCATGCCACATCACCACGGCCGGAGTGAGCTCCGGCTCCGGGGGATTAACGCTTTATTATCGCAACCTGTCATGGTTGTGATAATGAAGCTGCAAGCAGGAGGAGTGAGCTCCTCCGGCCTATGATCGACACAGTAACGGCGCTCTGCGCCAGGACTGCTCCACTCACCCGACTCCCCGGATGCTTTCTGAAAGCATCCGGGCCGTCTGGTGATGTCATCATGCCCACAATGCATTGTGGGCATGGTGACTGACAGTTATCATGCCGATCAGTACACTGTAGCAATGCTTTGTACTGGTCTACTATTGTAATAGCAATCTGAAGATTGCTGTTACAAATCCCATATGGGGAAAAGTGAAAAAATGTGAAAAAGTAAAAAAAAAAGTAAAACAAAAACACAAAAAAAGAAAATAAAAAACACGTACATCACCCTTTTCCCCTTTTCAAATGGCAAATCGCCCGCGTGTTTAATGACCCACCCTATAAATCTGTCACGGTAATTAACCGGTATGGTGAACGCCATTAAAAAAAAAAAGAATGTCACAAAATGGCGATTTTTGATAATTCCGAAGCACATTAAATGGAATAAAATCAAAAACTCATATAAACGCCAAGGTTGTACCAATTAAAACATCCGTTCATCCTGCAAAAAAAGGCCTTACACAGCTATGTATATGGAAATATGAAAAAGTTCTGGTTATCAGAATAGGACAACATAAAAACCCGATTTTATATAGACCTATTTCTATCGTGTAAAAGTAATAAAACATAAAAAACAATATTAAATTTATATAATTGCAATCGTACCGACCTGCAAAGTAAAGCTATCCACTCATTTACACTGCACGGCAAACACTGTAAAATTGAAGCACAAAAAACAATGGTGGAATTGCATTTTTCCCACCCATTTTCATGGCCTAATGCTAAAAAAAAATATGGAACACCTGTGCATCCAAAATGCACAGTACACCCCTAGATGAGATCCCTGAGAGGTGTTGAATTTAAAATAGGGTGACTTCTGGAAGGTTTCACCTGTTCTGATACTTTGGGGGCTTTGCAAATTCGACATGACCCCACCAAAATCTCCATTCCAAAAGCCAAATAACATTCCCTGCCTTATACGTCCTGACATGCGCCCAAACAGCAGTTTACACCCACATATAAGGTACTGCTGAACTTGGAAGAAATTATGTAACAAAATTTTGGGTGCTTTTTTCCAGGATTCCTTGTAAAAAGTAAACATTTTCAGCTAAAATTGCATATTGTTGGAAAAATTATTTTTTCATTTTCACAGCCTAAAACTAAAGAAATGTTTGAAACACCTGTGGGTTCGATATACTCACTACACCACTGGATATATTCCTTAAGGGGTTTTGTTTCCAATATGGGGTCTTTTTAGGGGTTTTCCGGTAGGGGATCCTCCTATTCTGGGGCTTGTGGTTGAGCCAAATAGCGCACTAGGGCCACATATGGATATCGCTGAACACAGCAGAATCTGGTGAATCGATATTAAGTTGCATTTCCCTGATCACATCTACCGTGTTCTTGTGAATAAAAGATAAACATTGAAAATCTGCAAAAAAAGTGAAATTTTGAAATTTCACCTCCACTTTGCTTTAATTCCTGTGAAATACCTAATGGGTTAATAAACTTCCTAAATGCTATTTTGAATACTTTAATGGGTGTAGTTTCTTAGATGAAGTCCTTTATGGGGGTACCAAACATACAGGCCAATCAAAGTCACGTTAGAACTGGACTGGTCCCTAAAAAAAATTATATTGCAAATTTTCTTAAAAATTTGAAAATTACTTCTAAATTTCTAAACCCCCTAATGTCGTAAAAAAAAAGACATTTAAAAATTTATGCCAACCTATACGCAGATATTTTTGAAGTTTGAAATTGGTACATTTTTCAAATTTTTCACAAAATTTTCACAAATAAACAAAGACTTTTTGGACCAATCTTAATGCACACTGTGTCATGAGAAAACAGTCTCTGAATCACATGTTTAGGTTAAAGTGTCAAAGTGTCAAAAAGTTATTCTCACATAAAGTGACACATGCCAGATTTAAAAAATGGGGCTTTGCCAGAGAGGCCAAAACTGGCTCTGGCAGTAAGGGGTTAAGGGCACAGCAAGTTTACTGTACACCGATGACCTTACATCCTATCAAAGTGTCATATCTTCGGTGTTGTCCCATGAAGCTATAATACAGTAGTTACAAAAATGTGAGAGGTCTACTGAATTTGTGAGATAGTGTATGTAGCAAAACAAGATTTAAGCTTTACTAACTATATTTTAATTTCTTGTATGAAATATGTAAAAACTACTTAAACCTCAAAGTGGTAATCTCACAGCAAAGTAACATTAAAAAACCTAAGCCACAATCTCTAGTCCAAAATAAGGGGATAATCAACCATGTTTTAACCCCTTAACGACCTAGGACGTATGCATACGCCCAGGTCGCTTGGGGATTCACGCCCCTGGGCGTATGCATACGTCCTAAGGATCACGCGAGCTCTAAAGCAGAGTTCGCGCGATCGGCGCGGGGTGTCAGCTGTATGTTACAGCTGACATCCCACAGCGTCGGCCCCGACCCGAGATCGCTCCGGGGGAGGGGCGGTTAACCCCTTAATTATTGCGACCATTGGGTCGCCATAACTAAGGAAGACACAGGAGGAGATTGCGCCTCCTGCATCTCTGTCGGCGTCAGCAGCGCATGATCGTGTGACTGCTGTGTGTTGACAGACAGCTCGGAAGGCATAGAATGCCTTCCGGGTTGTCTGTGACGTCACGATGCCCGGCCGTGCCCTGTGGGCATTGCCCGGCATCGTGACTGACAGTTGCCATAGGAATCAGTACACAGCCACAGGCAATTGTACCGACCCCCATAGTAAAGTTATCACATCATTTACAATGTACGGCGAACGCTGTAAATTGAAGCCCAAAAAACAATCGCGAAACTGCGTTTACCCCCCACCATTTTCATGGCCCAATGCTAAAAAAAACGATGGAACACCTGTGTGCACAAAATGCACAATACACCCCTATATGAGATCCATGAGGGGTGATAAATCTAAAATGGGGTGACTTCTGGAAGATTTCACCTGTTCTGGTTCTTTGGTGCTTTGCAAATGCGACATGGCACCCAACAAAATCTGCATTCCAAAAGCCAAAGAGCGCTTCTTCCCTTGTACGCCCTGCCATGCACCCAAACAGCAGTTTACACCCACATGTAAGGTATTGCTGAAATTGGAAGAAATTTCTTAACAAAATTTTGCGGTTCTTTTTTCCAGGATTCCTTGTAAATATGAAACATTTTAAGCTAAAATTGCATATTATTGGAAAAAAATTTTTTTTTAATTTTCACAGCCTAATTATAAAAAAAAATTTGTGAATCACCTGTGGGTCGATATACTCACTACACACCTGTATATATACCTTAAGAGGTGTCGTTTCCAATATAGGGTCTTTTTAGTGTTTATTAAGTTTTAGCACCTTAGGGCATCCTCAAACCTGAAATGGTGCCTAAATAAAATCGTATTGAAAATGAGACCCCAGAGTCCAGTAGGTGCTCCTCCTATTCTGAGGCTTATGGTTGAGCCAAATAATGCACTAGGGCCACATATGGGATATCTTTAAAAACGGCACACCTGGGAGAAATGATATTAAGTTGCATTTACCTAGTCACATTTACCGTATTCCAGTGAATAATGGATAAATATTAAAAATCTGCAAAAATAGAGAAATTTTTAAATTTCACCTCCACTTTGCTTTAATTTCGGTGAAATACCTAAAGGGTTATCAAACTTCCTAAACACTGTTGTAAATACTTTAAGGGGTCTAGTTTCTTAGAAGGCATCATTTATGGGGGTATCTAACATACAGGCCCCTCAAAGCCACGTCAGAACTGGAATGGTCCCTAAAAAAATGTATATTGCAAATTTTCTTGAAAATGTGAGAAATTACTACTAAATTTCTAAGCCCTCTAATGTCATAAAAAAGGACATTTAAAAATGATGCACCAAGTGGACCTATTAGTGGAAAAATATGTGTGTAATTGCTACGCAGAAAATTTTGGAACTTTCAAAATCACAAATTTTTCCAAATTTTCATGAAATTTTGATATTTTTCACAAACAAACAAGGATTGTATGGATAAAATTTTCTTACTAACTTAAAGCACAATGTGTCACGAGAAAACAATCTCTGAATCACATGGATAGGTAAAAGTGTCAAAAAGTTATTCTCACATAAAGTGACACATGTCAGATTTCAAAAATAGGGCTGTGTCAGTAAGGCCAAAACTGGCTGGATCCTTAAGGGGTTAATACAAGAGAACAATGCATCTTCAAATGTGAAGAAATGAGGCAAAGGCATTTGTCAAGTTTTTGGAGTGGATTCGCAGGACCAGCGAAAGCCTCCCAGTCTTCGCCAGAGCCCGCCACAAGACTGGTTATTTTTGTGCAGCAAGCGACTTCTAAATCACTACCCCGTCACAACTTGTTTGCAGTGACGGCCAGGTTGTAACGTGGTACAGAATCACAAATCAGAGACAGGGTCAGGGACAGGCAAGAAGGTCAGGGCAGGTGGCATGCAAACAAGAACAGAATCCAAGCCCATGGTCAGGCAACAGAAGAACAATAAATACAGCAACAACTCTCCACTAAAGAACACCAAGGATCTGGCAGAGTGCTCAGGGAGAAGGCAGGGAGAAGGCAGAAGATATAGCCTGATGATTAACCAATGAACGGTGCACTGAGCCTTTACATTTCACAAAGCTGGCATGCATGCACCCTAGGGAATGGGGATGCATGCACCAGCACAGAGCAGAGGACCACAGTGGAGCAAGAGCGAGGAGAGGTGAGTTACAAGAGTGCTGGGCGTTGAAAACATGAGCGTGTGACCCAGTGCAACTCGTGACAGCATTAAAGGGATTCTCTCATCATGCTGTTCTGCAGAGCCACAGCCAGCTTTAGACGTAAACTTACTGGTTAGGCTGTAGATGGTTCTATAGCAGTTATTGGCATATCAGCTCTGCTATTCCTAGCCTGTTAGAGAGACATTAGTGCAGGAGGCTTGAAAACTGTTGTTCACATTGGTACAGATCTCTAAAGGGTTAAAGCTTGTCAGTAAGCAATGTAAATGAGTTCCAGTCTTTCATGATAAGGAACAGAGCAGCTCAATTTACGGTGGCTTCCAGCTGATTGGAATGAACATACTGGAAAAGACAAAAGATCCAGCATCGGACACAAACATGCAGTAAGTATGCAGGTAAGTATTAAATCAAATAGTTTAACTCATGTTAAAAAGTTTTTAGACAGGGATACACGGCAAGTAAGTTACTCAATTATAGTATTATAGCATGGAAGCATTAAAACGACGTATTTCGGTGGATGACCTTAATCATGGTGTTGCTAACAATTCTTCTCTATTTCCTATTTATATACTTTTAGCCCACATAGGGTTTAAAACAGATCAAACCAAGTGAAAACCATGGGAGGGGCACATAGAACAAACCAAAATGGAAATAGGGGAGTTTACACACATAATGCTACTAGAAAAATATAAACAAGGGAAAATAGGAGATAAAAAACCTTTTTAATTGCAAGACTTAAGGAAACAAACAAATTAATATTTCAACATATGTGGTAACATAACATAAGACAGAGTGATCAATGATATAACAATTTATGTTTAACATTTAAACCCTGTGGTTCTCGGATTCCTAGGGTAAAGATCTATTTCGTCTCTCTACTAAGCTTTTTTTTTTTTTTTTTAATAATTGGTTGACTCTTTCTATACCCATAAAATGAAATGTGGAAAAATCTTGGTGGTGTATTTCGAAAAAATGCTTAGATACGACAAAAATTGTGGAATGCCAAGTTGACCTATGTGCATCTGATAGAAGTCTTCTGATTCTGACTTCTAGGCTATGTCTCCACAGTAATGAAATACGATCATATTTTCGGCGGTTTTAGCATTCTAAAACCGACGAAAATACGATAATTCAGGCAGCCCATAGCCTTTCATAGAAAAAATTACCTGTCATTTTTCTATGCTCGTCTTTTGGCACCGTCGCACAACGGCGCTTTGAGTTTTTCAACATCTTCCCATACAAACAATTGTATGGGCCAATGGCAAGAAAACAAGAACCGACCACGTTTTTTGCGCAAAACGTGACAAAAACTGCAGTCTTGCATCAGGCAAAAACCAGACGACTTTAGGCCATTTTTTGTCTGATGCAGTGTAGACCAATCCTTAATGATGTTGTAGTGCTGCCAACATAATCAACCTGAAACATTGTACATGAAATTAAATAGATCACATTCCTCATGTTACAATTGATATATTGTTGCACTTTGTAACTTTTGCTGGTAACATAGGATGTGAATGTATCCTTTTTATCTATATAGCTACATGCAGTGCATATAGAATGACCACATTGAAATGAACCCCTTTTATTAAGCCACGTGTTTTCCTTGCTGTGAGTGCTTAAAATTAAGCTTGTGGATACAATAGAGCCTATCATAGGTGCTTTTCTTGAAGCAAACCCCATTTTGTAGAATATTCGCTATATTTTAATGTGCATACAAAATTTGCAAATGTTTCTTTATGTTATTTTTTGTATTGTGGGTTATGTACAGTAGAAAAAAAACAATATCACCGTGTACATATTTTGTGTTTTTTATTTTCAGTGATTAAATGTATGAGTGAAATTTCACTGATGCGATGTATAGCTCTATTCAGAGTTTTCTCAGTATAACCTCTTTCTTTTAATTTTCTAATGGCAATATCCTGTTGTGATGGAAATTTTGATGTTGTGCTGTAGTTTCTTTTGGTGGATTCCCCAATTGGTATGTTCTATATAACATGTTTGGGATGGTAAGAGGTAGCTAATAATATTGAATTCTTTGATGTTGGTTTATGGTATGGATATTATTGGTTTATGGTACGTTATTGCCATATATACCCTCTATTGATATGTCCAAAAAGTTTGTTTTATTTTCACAAAGGAAATATGTGAACCCTTAAGTTCATTTGATTTTTATTTATATAATGGACAAAATCCACAACTGCTCAAAAATCTACAAGAGCAGGGAGTGAGTCATTACCCCAACCATTGCTTCAGTCTGAAAGAGCAGAGAGAGGGTAGGAGGAAGCGGCAGGTAACTAGGGAAACTTATCCGCAAAAGAAGGAGATACACCTTCTGTTCCTAACTTTGAAGAAAAGCAAAATTAGAAAAACAGTGTATTTGGTAATAATCTTTATTTACCTTCACCTACATGTTTAAAGCTAATAGGGGAAATGAGAGTACCCTACGTTTTTCACAATATGGATTTCTATGTGAATTTCAACACAGATTCTGTGCCAAAATCACGTTGAAATCAATGTGTAATTACAATAAGTCTGCCATTGACTTCATTGAGAAATCTGTGTTATATTTCATATGACAGCGGTTTCCCCAATACAGGTTTAAAATTCACATTGCAGAAAATAAACACGTTCACTCATCAGGTGGATTTGGTGCAGAATTGTTGTTGAAACATCCCACTTAAATCAATAAGAAATATTATAGCATGAAATCCATATGCTTATTTTAAAATCCATGCTCTTAATTCTGTGTTTAACAACATGGATTTCAGATGAGGATTCCATGTTGAAATTTTCAGCATCAAGCCATGTATCATATGATCAAACCAAAAGTGCAGAAGCTCTTTTTTATGATCAAGTAGAGTGGATGACCCTATTTAAATTTAGTACTGGAACCTATACTGAATGTATCTTTTAGTTGTAGCAATATCCCAAAACTGAGGATGGACAAAAATATTTTTTTTTTTTGTTTTTATAAATTCCCATATAAATTAACACAATGAGGCTTTCTAAGTCAAGCTTACTTCCAGATGGTGGTGTCAGCCAATGACAGGTGAACACTGCAGCCAATCAGCTGCAACAGCGACGTCCTGTTTGATTCAAGACTGATAGAAGACCGGCAGAGAGTGAAGACAATGCATTGCTGGATCTGAGGTGAGAAGAGAGTGGAGTATAACTTTTTTATTTGAACATACCAACAGTATGCTAAAGAAATAATAAAAATTAGACTGGACAACCCCTATAAATCCAGTGTACACTTTACATCAGTGTAGAGCACGCCTTCTCAGTCTTCTTCTACTGAGCCTCACCAGCCAGAATATAGTGATCACTACACCATTGTTCAAAATCTTTTCAAAAATTGTAATAAGTTACCTCAATTTATCTTAAAATTTGTTTCCTTTGCTCAGTAGAATATTTAAGGTGCTGTTTGGCTTGGACAAACCTTGTGGCACACTGGGTTTAGAAATTATAGAGGAGAGTTACAAAGTGTAGTTTGCCAAAAACTGGCATACATGCTGTGCTCCAGATGTATTGCACTTTAGACAGTTTTTGCACCTCATTAAACAGTTTTGAAACATGTTGAGAAAAGACAGCATGGCTTAGTGGAGCCATAAATGATGTGCTGTATTATTTTGGTGCTAAATTGTGGAATAAAATAAGACAGCTGGAAGGTGTCATTGGGAAAAGAAGTGTCTAACATATCGAGCAAGATGTACCAAATCTATCATATGCAGCTTGCGCTATTATGATCAATTTTGCGCATTTTCTGCTGGTTTCATCTAGTTTTACACCATCTAACTTGAAGTCAATAAATTGCCTCATTATGCCAAAAACCTGCTGTAAATACCTAAGTACATCTCCTTTGCTGCTAGGAAGAAATGTATGTTAATAGGTGGGAACAGGGAGCAGAAAAATGCAGGGGGAAATAGGGTATGCCTCTCTCAGGTTTGCGTATGCTGCTGGCAGATAGGTGATAGTGTACTGCAGGAAGAGGAGGATGGTGTCTTCCTTCAAACAGGGACATGGAGAATATCCAATCAAGGAGAGGAGTATATGTTGCTTAGCAAAAAATGTGCTGCTGTGGAAAAAGGAGTGAAATGGTACTGCTGTGTTGAGAAGGGAGGGCACTGTAAGGGTATGTTGACACTGCGTAATTGCGGCGCTCATTTTGCAGCGTATTTGCGCTTTAATACAGGCGAAATGCATGCCGCAATTGCGGTAATTCATAGCTCTCATAGAGTACCATGAATTGCGCCTTGTACGCTGGGGGAGAGAAGTGACAGGTCACGTCTTCACTGCACTTACGCGCTGCTGATGATAGATGTGAATGGGGCTGGCCAGGTGCCGGCCCCGCCCTTTCCTTGGAAGTCGGCTTGTATTTCCAAAACACACGACGTGCTGCGGCGCGTAATGTACGCGCCCCAGTATGCAGTGTGAACATACAATAAGGGAACATGAGCTAATTGTGCCCTGTAAGGCAGCTGTGTATGTGGTGATGTCACAGAGGTGGTAACATCACAGAGATGATGTAATAAAAGGGAATAGTAGAGTCAGTAACATTGCTTTATGTTCCCAGAATAAATTGTGACATTAAAAGTAATAACATATTTGAAAGCTGACACTCTGTTGGTGAGTGTAGCACATGTCTAGGGAGGCGCTACAAATAACATCAGTAAGTAAATAATGGCGTGCGTGAATTAAAAAAATTTTCTGAATTTGTGACATTACTCTGGTTTATCTCTTTCCCCCCAAAAAACATGTTGATGGAATAATTGCCTTACAAATTCTGCAAATAATTTTCCTCTTAATCACCAGACCATCTATAACTGTTGCCTTTAATATTTATGTATGCTATCCACATCTAACTCTGCATTTTAAGTCTCTCATGCTAACATCATTAATAACATTTCTGTTCATTATATTGTAGTTGGTTTCTGCAGATATTCTCTTGCAATATCCTGTTTTGACTTCATAACCAAACAGCAACAATTTAACATGGCATGCATGAGACATCTGTTTCATTTTATTGATTTGTTGTTGTGTAATCATAGTAATAAGATGTAATTGTCTGCACTGGTATAGTATTTAAAACCTTGTTCTGTAATATTTGTGTGTGACAGCTAAAAACAAGCTGAAACATATCTTTTGACTGATGCTTATGCCTATTACAGGTGATGATGTCACAGCTAGGGAAGTGGAGAATGGTGATGTCACAAGGGGTGCAGACATTATAAATTGAAAATAGGACCTCCATCTGCTAGAATGAAGTTGTGACTGCACCCAGGAGGGAGGTGGTTGCACCCAGGAACATGGAAGGCCGATAATGGAAGTTTGATGAGTTTGATGAGTCTCCTTTAATACTCGACAGTGGATAACGACAAAAGGTAAGGAGTCCCAAGGACTGAAGTATAGCATCATCGATGGGTTGTCAGGAACACATTTTTGCTTGGTCCCCTGTATTGCACTAGCACATATAATGATGTCACAAGAGTAAAAGTAAAGTAGGGTTGGACACATGAGTGAAATCACTTAAGGTATTTAGGTATCAATAGGTGATAACATCATGGGTTGGGTGTGGTGGGCAGGGACATATGGTGGGTAGTGATCATATAAATTAAGTGTTGGGACCATCAACTGTCAAACATATGCTGTGATATAGGTTGGCATCAGTGTCTAGGTGACATCACAGTTGATGCCGTTACTAGACAGGTTGTTAGGGTTATGAGAGTGCATCACAAATTGCAAATTATGACATCACTAGGGGTGTTAGTTCTATAATCTGAGCTCTGAGATATGCAACTGACAGGCCAACATTGATGCAGATCTGGTGCTTCCTTTTAAGATTCATTAATAAGTGATGGTGCCATGGTGGCTGAAGTTACAGCCTTGGTGATGTTACAGCAGATTAAGTCATTGCAAGTGCACAGCTTTCAGGGATGTATATACTGTCTGGTTATTATATGCTTTAAACTGGTGTTTTTTTCTAATAAGGTTTAATTATGTGACCTGCTTTATACCAAAGAGTTTGTTGTCCAGTACATAAAAAGCTAAATAAAGGTTTGTTGCGCAAATAAAATAAAAAAAATAAAAACTCTTACTTTCCTCTTCACCTCCATTACAGCATTGGTCTTCTGTCTACATCCTGTCTTTGGAAGTACAGGTTGTCACCTCTATGGTCACTGATTAGCTGTGCCACAGCCTTACTGCACTGTACATTTGTGAACAGTTAGTAATGTAAGGCAGTATCACGTGACCATAGCAGCGGTGATGTTCCATTTGACCAAAGACAGGAAGTAAATAGAAGACCGCTGCAGAACAGAACGGAAGTGAGGAAGGGAGTATGAGGTGTTTTTTTTTTCCATTTGGGCAGCAGTACCTTCATTATTCCCTTTTTTATACTAGACAACCCCTTTAATGTATAGCATAACTATGCTATCACATGCAGTCTGTGGCTTTTTAGTTGCTGTACTGCCACAACGTTCACCATGCTGGATGCTGTAGTTGCACCACAGCTTGACAATCATCCTTTGCAGATTATGGCTCTATGTATTACAACTACATCCCTTACCTGCTCCTCATTATGACCTAAAAATGAACTCTCTTTTAAGTTTCCTGCTCCTTTGCACCAAATTTTATTTCATTTATCTATTTTCTTAAAAAGCTTTTGTTCCCAGAGGTCTGTGTTATATTTACACTTTAGGCTACATCCATGTTTGGATTTTCACACCCTGATAGTTATGTTTTGTTACATGACATATTTATTTTGGTACGAATAGAGAAATTGTTATAGAAAACTGAAAACATTCACGTATGTGTTTCATATATGTATATTTAATAATATTAAAGCAGCAAATATATTTAATATGATTAAATACAAAAAAAGTATTTTTAATTCCATTTGGTATACAAATAATTTTAAAGTACTACATGTTTTCTTTCCTATAGTATGAGGGTTTATGCAAATTACTGTTTATCTATCTGTCTGTCTATCTATCTATCTATCTATCTATTCATATATACTCACAGAAACCTGAAATATAATTCCCTGCCATGGCGTCCATTTTCATCACAGGATAGGCCAACAAATCGTTGCAGATGGGAATATAGTCTAACAAACATGTCAGATAATTCTGGTTAAGCGAAAACACCAAAGAACTATTCAACTGTCATTTATACCATGTCATCAAATGGGATGCATTGAGTGGTGTCCACCAACAGCTACTTTTTTTTTAAGCCCTAATACGTGCTTAATCGAACCAAATGCACAAAAAAGTGCAACAGTGCCGCGCACAAAAAGGTGCATTTAGGATACGGTCCATAGCAGACCCATACAAAAAAGTAAGGGGCCCCCCCAAACCTAACATCCTGCTCCCTCGCCGGGCCAAACGGTACCTGCATGAGTTTACGGATAAAATTATTACCACTGCCGAAGCAATGGCGACCCATATATATGCCCCTGGCATCAGAATGCGTGATAAGCCCAAACTTCAACCAGAAGGCCATCTAAGTGGCCACTCCAAAGAGTGCCAGGGTATGCAGGGAAGAAAGGAACCTAATGGCCACACATTCTCCTCCTAGACCTTGAGGGTTCCAAAAGGGTACAGCATTCTCTGATCCAAAACACAAAAAATGTGACACGCAAAGAACACACGGTGACGTGAAAAATTAAATAAGTAAATGTGCGCAGTGTTGCTGCCCGGACATCTGAACAGAATTATAAAAATTCCTCTATTGCCTGGCCAGAAGGCTGGGGAATAAAAGTGTGTGCTCAAGTGGGATAGTGGAAATTAAAGTGCCATTATTCAAATGGGATCCCACACCGAGTGAGTTCAGGCACCCCAGGGTCATTACTCCTGGAGCCCCAAAACCCCTTCAAGCCCTTAAGGCTTCAATCCTGGGGACAGGTCACCTATAGTCCACACGTTGGTGCAGACCACATACACCCATTTACATAAATCCCCAGTGTGCAGCATACGTCCATATGCAAGCCCCTATACCAGGTTGCTATCACCGCCAAAGGTGTGATTCGGTATAATGTAGTTTAGTGATGTTTGAAAAAATCCTAATTAGGCACAGCAAAAGAAAATTTGCATAGATTTCAGATCATGCTGTTAATTTCTAGGCAGGCAGCACACTACACTATGGTAGACATGTATGAAAACTGTCTAGCCCTAAGACTTTCTTTGGTGCCCATAGCAACCAATCAGAGCTCCCCTTTCATTTTTTCAGAGCACTATATGAAATGCAAGGGGAGCGCTAACTGGTTGCTATGGGCAACAAAGAGAGTCTTAGGGCTAGACAGTTTTCATACGTGTGGGCTTATATGTTACTGATTTCTTCATGATTTTTGCCATACATTGTAGCCTTACTAAAGCAAAAGTGGACACGTTTTTTTTTGTATCCAGTTTGTGCCTATATGATACAGATGTAGCACGTAGATGGAGAGGAGGCGCAAGTGCAGGTTCTCTCGCCCTACCTCCTCCTCATAGATCAAAACTTCTCCATCAATGGAGCTGCTGCCAGTCAGCCCCTGCCCCAAAACCACTAACTACCATTCTGCAGCCTGACTGTAACACTGTTGTATTGCTTGGTCACTTTTACTATTAATATTATCATCAAGTGACAAGTCCTCAGGATATATTCAAAAATCTTCTTGAACTCAAGCAGTCCAGTGCCAAACTTTACTATGTAACTGACTGGATGGATTTTGGTCCAAAAGTAAGGTCCTAGAAACCTATGAATATTGATGCTCCAGAACTCATTTGCACAGTCCATGAATGCCTCACTCTGAGTAAGAAGGGCCTTATGGGAAGGAATAACGTCACAAACTGTGGTGCAACTCGTGCTCTGTGCAGCATTCACTTACCACTGCGATGCTTATAATGGCTTCGTCCAGCAACTGTGCCCACCCCCAATCTGGCAGTTCTTTCCCTTCTCCCTGCAGCTCTTTTTGCCCTCTAGTGAGCATGTGTGCTGAATTTACAGAGCCAGTGCATGCTGCTATCCTGTTCCCCTCCAACAATTGCATTCCTAAGGCTATTTAGAGGGTTGCTGCCTTGGTTATGAGCACTGGCAAACATTTGCACATTCTGATTGTGCATTCTGGCATTTACATTGGCCACGCCATTTATCTTGTTTCTTGTCTGCTACCTGTCCCAAATTTTGGCTATAAACCTGACCTTGCTAGAAATGTGCTATTTCAACCCATTGCCTTCCCAACTATGCCTTTGTCTGCTTCTTTGGCACCATGTTTGGATGTCAGCTGT
This sequence comes from Phyllomedusa bahiana, assembly GCA_025379985.1. Lineage (NCBI taxonomy): Eukaryota > Metazoa > Chordata > Amphibia > Anura > Hylidae > Phyllomedusa > Phyllomedusa bahiana. The sequence continues at coordinate 29,440 of JAODAL010008515.1, forward strand.
TGCCACTGGAGAACGCTTTGAGGATAGGGATCTGGGAAGTCCACTGCAATGAAGACCATATCTCTATATAGGGTTAAAGACAACCTGTCACATAGATTATGCCCCCCTTGCTGAGAACAGCACAAGCTAGTGTCAGACCTGCTGTTTCCAGCGCTGGGTCGCTTATTCTGTAAGATGCTGTAGTTTTAGAGCATTTAGTGCTCAAATCTTATTCATGAGGAGGTGTTAGCCCCACCCACCAAAGGCTAGCTCCGCCCACTGACAGTTATTCACATGTTTCTGCCTATTATAATAATAATAATAATAATAATAATAATAATAATAATAATAATAATAATAATCTTTATTTATATAGCTCCAACATATTCTGCAGCACTTTACAATTTAATATTCAAAATAATAGGTTTATCAGTTGAGGTGGGTGGGGCTAGCCTCAGATGGGCGGGGTTTGAAAAAAACTGACTTTTAAAATATGACTCTTTTCTGGCTGAAAACTGCAGATTTGAGCAGTAAATGCTCTAAAACTACAGCACCTTACTGAATAAGGGACACAGCGCTGTAAACAGCATGTATGTCACTAGCTTGTGCTGCCCTCAGCAAGGGGGGCATAAACTACGTGACAGGTTCTCTTTAAAGTGTGAAAAGCAGACGACTCCATAGTGTCTGCTCCTTATCTTGGTTCTATGTCAAACAGGTCAGCCATGACATGGTATGTCTAGGTTTAAGATGAATGCACACAGAGTTGAATCGCTATAGATGTTTTGTGTAGATTTGTTGTAAATATTCCCTTTCGACTTAATAGGGAAGTCAATATCGACAATGACATGTGGAATCTACCGTATTGCTGCAGATTACCCAGTAAACAGCATTGGATTTTTAAATATTTTTCTTCTTCTTAGAAACGCTACCGGAAAAACCATATCGCCAATGCACATCCAAATCCCACCAAAATCCAAAGGATGTGGTGTGTTTTTGCTGCTGTAGATTTCCCTGTAGGTTTCTAAAAATTTGCTGCAGAAAATATTCCCAGCAAATCTGTCCCATGTGTATTTACTCATATAAATTACAATTGCCTACAATGCTCCTTACTTGTTGTAACGTCTGACAAGGCAGACAATACATCTGACGATGAACGTATTGAAGGATAGTGAAAAGAATGCTTCAGGCTTCACTTGTATTATCTCTTGTGTCTTGTCTGAACATATATAAAGATAAACTTCTGTATAGATGACAGTGCCTTGAAGTAGTTCCATGTAGCTGTCATGTCACGTGTTATTATGTTGGCAAATTGTCAATACAATTACTTCTCATGTAATGTGTTTTGCCTTTCTGAGATTTTACGCCTCTTATAGAAAAAAAAGTGGCTTCCTTGTGAATATTTCTCATAGTTAGTGCTGGCTTTCACTACTTTGCTGCTTGACTGACTTCAGAACATGACCCCTCTGCCTTGTATTCACTCTTAGTATCTCCTATCAGTATTCACAATCTATTCCTGGCACTACCTGCTGATCTGTAAATGCCAGCCAGCCCTATCTATAACCTTGGTTTTTACCTAATCTTTCAATGATCCTCTTACATAATACCTTTTACCCATGACATCGTATTATTCCACCCAAAAGTAACCCCGACCCTAAATCTTCTTATTATCGTGCTCATATTCTATCCCTAATCTTACCTAATCCTACCCGCCTTTATCTTCCCTGTCTGGTTTTCCTGCAGTATAAATGATAAATGATATTCCGAGAGCGTTGTGGTGTCAGCCTCTTGGCATATCAAACTGTCAGTTTACCCCTCCTTCCCGGCTAACACTTTAAAGTACAAGCAAAGAGAAGAGGAAAATAGCAACCTGTGACATCAACACATGTTAAGGGTTAATGAAAGACAACAAAACTGCAGGACAGTGTTATTTTAGCAGGAAATGCGAAGAGTTTAGCAAATATTGAGTTAAAAAATCTTACTGTGATAGACTTTTTGGGAAAAGATTAAGGAAAATGCAATCAGGGAACTGGAAACCTTAATCAAATCCTCAATAAAGTAAATAATTGGCTGTATGGTAGAGAAACTAGGCAACAAGTTTAAATGCCGCAGACTGTATGTTGTTTTCAGCATTCACAAAATTTTTAGAATACTGTAGATTTTCCCTCAAAATACCCAAACACTGTATATTGCATTATGTATGATAAAACATTTCATGTATTCAAGAAATTTAATTATTGTATTGCTTTATATAGCGCTGTTGTATTCTACAGAGATTGTAATTTTGTTAGTCCTTGTCCTCATTGGGGTTATGTAAATTCCATAGTAACCTATCAATATGTGTTTTTGGAGAGGAAACCCACAAAATCATGGGGAGAACCAACAAACTTCTTACAGATGTTGTCCTTAATGGGATTTAAATCTAGGACCACAGTGCTTCAAGGCAACAATGCTAACTACTGAGCCACCAAATGGTGTTAGCCCTTCTATGTCCTAACAGGTATATGGGCCTCATAGAGCAGGGGTTCCATTTTCAGACCAACCCTTGTGAGCCATAGTAAAGAGCCACTAAAAAGCAGTGCTCTCGCCCTGTACAAACCAGGTACGTCAATAATGGCTATTCATTTGAAGATTGTAGATTTCAAGCTCTCGCAGGCAGGATCCTCTATCCTTCTGTGTCGGTTTGTTATTTAGTGTTATTATTATATTTGTCCTTGGTCTTATAAACCCCTTTGGTGTATTCAATGCCCTGGAATTAAAGGGATTTTGCCATGAAGTAAAATTGACGTGGGAAGTTTGCAAATTAAATAATAAACATTTTCACCATTCATCATCATTAAAAATTCTGTACCGTTTTTGTTTTAGCTGCTCCTTTAGTGATCCATTATTTACAGCTCGTCGCCAGTGGATACGACCAGGGCTGAAAGCTCCTCAGTCCTGGACAGACATGCTCAGATATCCCCTCTCCTATCAGGCAGTTACTGAGTTCTCAAACCCCAGGTGCTGTCATTCTACTTCTGTCCTCTGTACTCCTTAGTAATTAGTCAAACAGTGCAAATAAACAAATAAAAAGAATCCTCAATGAGGTATGTGCATTAATAAACAGAAAAAAATCCACAGGTTTGGTTCCTGCAGGGATTTGAACCTTGGAACTTTGTGCTGTGAGGCAAAAACTTTATCTCTGAGCTACATTGTAGCTACCCACAGCTGTAGACATAAACAGACCTTTGTTTGATTGGCTAGAGGAAACGCATGGTGATGTCATCCTGCTGGGTCACATGATATGCAATTCAAACAAATCACACGCCTCCTTCTGAGCACACAGAGCTGAAGAGCTGGATGCATGAGGTATGAAATGAGATTGTGGCAGAACCCCTTTAATGTTGCTCTAAGATAAATACTAAAAATTATCATTTTAATGCTCATATCCAGTGCTGCCTTTGCCCTGAAATAGTCACTAGTTCCTCTCCAATGCAAAAAAACTCAAAAAATGGTCAACACTTCCAAGACAATTTAAAACAACAACAACACAGTACAAACACACAAAAACAGATGAACAGCACTCTGCAAATGCTGAGAGACAGTTAAACAGTGAATATTTGAATACTTTCAAAGTTCATTTCTGCTGTATTTAGGATACATAAAAATCTGAGGCTGTTTGTGCACATTGCATAAAGATCCAAACTCTACTTTGATGTGAATAAAAAAAAGCAGCCTGTGAGGATGTTTTGGGGGTCTGCATAGTTTCCTCTCCAAGACAAACTTTGGATGCTGTAGCCTTCTCATAATCACCATCTTAGCAAACTCCACTAGTCCAGTCCAGATTTTTTATTGTGTAAGTTGGTGTAGCGGGTGGTCCGTGACCGCTCCCACGGGTGCCTGCTGGGGTCGGGTGGCGCCGCTGGCCGCGGGACGGGCTGTGGGACCACTCGCTCTGGAAACTCACCTGACCCCCGTTCCGGGGCACGCCCGCGCCCCTCCGCCGGGGCCGCGCGCCTGCTCGTGGGGCACTGCCGTCCTTTGTAAATTTAAAACCCATGCACCGGTAATTGGAATTGCCAGGCGCTGCCCATTTTGGTTTCGCCCCACGACCTTCTTGCTGGACTATTGGCCCAGCCTTTAGAAAAAAAGCTTTTTTAAGTGTCTTCTTGCCCTGCCGTGTACCCAAAAAAAACCCTCTTGTACGTTTCTTGACTCCGAACTTGCCGCCTGCCCTGACCTTCCTACCTGCCCACGACTAGGGTTTATTGTCTAGCTTTCTGTCCCACCTCACTCTTGGCTCCCATCGCAAGCAAGTCATGTCGTGGAAGGACCTGTAGAATCCCACCTCAGCAAGTCATCCGCTTTGGCGGTGGGCTCGGGGAAAAACCCGGACCTACTAGACTCCCTCCCGGCGCGGTTGTTGCCACCGCTTGCGGTGGTCCAGAGGGTCCACTAAACCGGCCGTTACAGCTGTTAGCTGAGTAGCTTTAAAGTCTAATATCAGGACACATTTTCATTTAATTATATGTACTAGCATATTTTTGTTTAATGAAACTTCACCATTTCAATGGCTTCAGCAAATGGGGCACTAACATAAAGAATGCTGAAATATGTGTCACTTGTAATAATTAGTTCCTATGGACAATCCTTTTAAGTTCCCACTAGACCAAATGTTGTTCAGAGTGAATTAAATTTTTTCAGTGCCAACTATCACTAAATTCCACTTAAAGCTTTTGGGTAAATTCAAATTTTTTAAATTTTTTATATGAGTTTTTTTCACCAAACCCCAAAAGTGGATTTAGAAAAGGAAAGTCTCAGTCTTTCCTTACTAGGGGGACTTATGAAGATCGGCGCGCGAAAGCCCTGTTTTCCTTTTTTTCTGTGAAAACGCGCCTATTATGCCCTCCGAATGTGCTCAAAAATTTGGGGGCAACTTTGACGCCTCCAGAACGACCACATTGAAAAAAAAGGTCTGCCTGTCGGGGGCTTTTTGTGCACCTCACTTTGCCGACCCCCATTCAACATGCGTCAGTGTTTTTTGAATGGGTGCGTCCAGCCCCGAATCCCACGAAAGCCCCTTCATGTTTGGCGCATTACAAAGTGGCAACCTTTTCCCAACAGCGGATTAGTGCTCCCACGGCGGAGCCGGCACAGTGAGGCGCATTATACGCCTGAAAATGTGTGTAATCTCCGATCATACATGTCCCCCAATCTGTCCTCCAGTTATAGTCTATTCCTGGTTTTGTCTTCAGAAACTACATCTAAAAAAAATAAACATTTGAATGTAGCCCAAAAAAGTATGTAAGCCTTAAAAGTTGAGCAGTTTTAAATACATAAAATTATGTAGTCATAATTTTGCTGAATATTTTTTTATATTTACAAAAAAAAATCTTTTAAGAATTTCAAAATCATTCAGTAAGACAAATACACAATAACAGGATGGAGCAAACAATTTTCTATAGGTAAATATACAGTCAGTTTCTAGTATGGTATTAGAACATGCATGACTGATCAGCTCTCATGTATTCCTGGAATGGCTTGTTTAGTCATATAAGATACATATGTACTCAAATGCTCAAATATTCAGCAAAATGAATTCAATACAGTTATGGGTTAACAATATACTTTAAAACTGTAAGATTACTGTAAGTGGAAGGGAATTAGTGTGGACTCTACTACTTCACATATTCCAGTAGTTTCTATGATAAGATAAAGGAGATGCAGAGGATTATATTATCATATCTACTCTACAATCAGCAATAATATGGTTAAAGCATACACTACTGCACAAAACGCAGTGGTAGAATAAAGACAGGAGATTTTTTTTTTTATATGTTTTGGGAATTTAGAAACAAGTGAGTGAAAATGAAGGAGAGAGAGAAGACCGAGGAAAAGAGAGAGGGAGAGACTGTTTGGAAGGGGCAATTTATTCTCCTGTCATTGATTCAATAGGTGGGAACAATTGGAGAAGAAACATCACTTGGTTTTGCAGAATTGCATTGATCTGGAACATAAAGCTGCCATAAATCTGCCCGCATAACAATCCTGATAGATTAACATCAATTTAATGGTGTCTATTACCGCTGGGTAACAACATGGCTTAGGGGGTGCCCAGAATCCCCAGGGTCACGAAAAAGTGTTTTAAAATTTTTATGAGGTCTATGCCAATTAAGGAGATAGATAGTTTTTCGTTGCATTAGCACACTCAGTGGACAATTCTTTGCACCTGCCCATCTGCATCTGTGAAAATACAGTGACTGCCACTGAGTTATAGAAAACATGAATGCCTCAAAAGCTATTATTTTATTTTAAATACTAAAGTATCTTACCTATCTATTGACTATTCTAACCTCCAATCTTTCCTGTGAAGGTTTTGCCTTGTTTAGAAGACACATATTAAAATACTCTGTTAGGGAATTATCAATTAACTGAAGGGTTGTCCCTGTTTAGGACATTTACCTATTTGCCACTGCAGAGGGAAACTATAGGGAATGTCTCTCTTTGGAGGATCCAGTACATTCATGCATTACGGAGACAGACCATTAAAAAAACAGTGTAGTCCTTTGCATCACCTGCAAAATGTGCAGTGTGTAAAACACACATTAGCGTTCAGATGAGTGATGTGCGTTTACATGCGTTTTTCAGATTCGTTCAGAGAATTGTCATGTCAATTCTTGATCCATTTGACGCAGCAGACGCCCTATTTAAAACTATAGGGTGCATTTCTGCTGCAGCAAAAATGCATCCAAACAGGCAGCACACTTTGGGTGCATCTTGGATGCGTTTTACACAGCGTGTTTTTCAGATCCGTATTCAAAACGCCATGTGAACATATCCTAAGGGTTCCCAGCAGGGCCACACCATTGTTTAATTTATTACCTTCTGTCAAAAATGGATTGCCTAATGCTGATGACCCTTCAATATATGGAATGATGTGTTGCCACTTCTCTTACATTTTAAGCTATTTAGTACAATCCCTTTTATGTCCCTTTTCCTCTACATATAGTTTGAAAGGGCTATTCCTATCTGATTCATTTATGGCAAAGGTAAAGGAGTGTACTCGGAACTCAGATTGAAATGAACAGAGAAATCTGTACATGCACAGTCACCTCTCTACTGCAAGAACAAGAGGAGCGGAGTAAGAGAACAGGTCCCAGAGTTAAGGCCCTGTATCTCTAAGGGGCCATTCACAATGCATTTTTGGATCCAATTTTGGATCTGTGTTGGATCCGAAAATCGCATCCAAAAACGCAGCGTCGATCGGATCCAACACGTATCCAACACGCAGCTGCATGTTTGATGCAGCAGGATCGCACCCTATAGTTTAAAATAGGGCTCCTGCTGCGTATTTTGAACCAAGAATTGTCATGTCAATTCTTGAAACGGATCCAAAAGACGCACTGAGAGATGTATTGGTGATCACTCGTGTGAAGGCCGATGCGTGTTTCAAGTTAAATGCAATGTAAATCAGATTGCTCAGTATTAAATGCGTGTTTGGGGCCGTTTGGGGTCTGATAGATGGATCCAAACACGTATCTAAAAGCCTATGTTCACATGGACTCAACATGCCGTGTGAACATACCCTAAAGGATTTAGGGCATATCCTGTGGATCATTACTTGCAGCATGATATTTAATTCTAATTAACTAATTTTGATGCTAAGCTTTTGGTCTGGTTGAATCTATAAACTAAATTGATATTATTTGATTTTATTAAAATACATTTCTACTCATATGTAGTAAGTTTTATAACAACGTTATTTCAGCAGTCGCAGTCAAACTTTTATGAATAGCCCAAATGTCCAATAGTTACTGGGATTGCTTATTATGTACAGTTATGCGTTTAAGAAATATTTTCCTTAACCCCTTAAGCACCAGACATGAAAAGGCCTTAATGACCCGCTAAATTTTTTTAGTTATTGCCTCCCTGCATTTCAACAGTCATAACGTTCTCATTTTTCAGTGACTGTAGTTGAATGAGGACTTGTTTTAGGTGGGAGAAGTATTTTTGGGGGGCATAGATTAAGTTTAGAAATAAATTACTGTTGAATTGCAGACATAATTTTTTTTTTCTGCATTTGTTTTTTTACACCATTTAAATTTCACACTAAATAACCTGTTAGATTAATTCTATAGGTTATTTTGGTTGTGTAGATACCTAAAGTTTGTAGTTTTTGTTTTGTGTAATGTATGCACAATCATTTTCGAATTAAATATTTTAATTTTATTTTTTTCTACGCTTTTTTTGTTTTTATATTTTTTAAATCCAATAGGGGTAACTATTTAATACTTTTTTTTTACACTTTATAATGTATTAGCATACTCCTGTATGCTAATACATTAGACTCTGTGTTAGTATAAGACAGGTTGCAGTCAGGGCAGGACACAGTGTGCCTTGACTGCAGACTTGCTATAGAGACAGCTCTGGGGCTACTCTAGGTCCCAAGGTTGACTGTAAAGACATTCCCAGGAGTCCCGATGGCCAAATGGAGCAGAGTAATCCCCTTTGATTATGCAGTGGTCACGAAGCGTGGCAATCAAAGGGTTAAACACAGGGGTCAGAGGCTTTCTCTGTTCACCGGCATTTACAGAAACTGCTCAAGTAGTAGTGTAGTTAACAGCTCTGTTCCCAGCTATGGCACTTGGAGTCGCAAAACCCCTCTGTCTGCAGCTTCAACTTTTGGTGTCCCTGCATACAGACAACCTGCACTGTCCACCATCAAAAGTCATTGAGGGGTTGAAGAGATAGGAACTGTTCTATGTCATGATCGTGCCTGACAGACCCCCAGCTTCGAGTTCTGGTCGCCGGCCATGGCCGTCGCAACGAAAACCGTGGTTTTTAACATAATACTCTGTATTCTTAGTTACCAGTGTGAACTGAGTCCTTCCTTCCCTGTGTGTTAATTGATTACTGGCCAACGCCTGTGCCCAGGAATCCTCCAGCACCCTTTTAGTTAAACTGTGTTCCTCTTTGATTGACAGTTTTGTTTCCCTATCCGGTTTTGTGTTCTTTCCACCAATCACCTCTGCTCTGTGTTCACCGGTTCCCTATTTAAGGATTCCCTTACCTGTCCCCTGTGTCTGTTATATTGGGTTCTTCCTATACCTTTTGCTTGCCTGTCTATTGTTGAATTTTTTGGTTACCTGACTCTGCTTGGCTTCTGACTATTCTTCTCTTCCTGATTTTGTACTGCATGGCCCGACAGTTACCGACTTGGCTCGTCTTACGTTTTTCTCTTCTGTCTCCCTATTTTGTACTGCGCTGCCCGCTTGCTGCCAACCTTGCTTGTCTGACGTTCCCTTATTGGGTTTTGTATTTGTTTGTCTGTGTCTTGTGTTCCCATGTATTCAGTATAGTTTTCAGTCTTCTGGTTGGGGCCGACCTTTTAAGGAGTCGGGTACCCCCAAAAGGCAGGGACAGGGGTTGGGACCAGCGTCAAGGCCTCACTCTGTCTGTGTCTTCTCGTGAGTCCCTGACCGGTCCCTTATATTCTAGCTCTGAAATGAAGCAAAATCAGAAGAGCAATTTTGGTACTTATCTTTATTTACCTTTGCCTACATGTTTAAAATTAATCCATGCCATGAGAACACCCCAGTAAATTAAAAGGGTTTTCTGGTGGAAAAAAAATATTTTCTCACCCGTACCTTTCCCGAAGTTATCCCTGTAAAAATTATTTCTACCTAACATGTAAAACTAGCCAAGTAACTATACTTTAGCCTATTCGCTATATTACTACATCAGGAATCAGAGTGATAGTAGGTTTGCTAATTAGTTGGAATTGTAAATGAAAACATGACAGCCAATTTAGTTAATGCTGTCATTTTTCCAAAACAGCTATCACAACTGTATGGAAACATGCCAATATTTATGAAAGTTGATAAAATAAAATTACTAAATGTTGGTGCTGCTCTGACTTCTGATTTTGTAATTTAAAGCATTTTTTTGTAAAAATCCTGTATAAACTGTACTAAAGCTCCTGAGTCATGGTGCTATTACTATAAATGCCCAAATGATGCAACAATTTGCACTATATAAAGACATGATGAATCACATAGATGATAAATATGAAACATTCTGTTTTAAGGGGAATCTGTCGTCAATTTTGTTTTTTTTAATTATTAAAACAAAACACTGATTCATATTCTTTTCTTCTTAGCTGTTTTTATTTTCTGATTGTAGATTTCTCAATTCGGTCGTCTGATATATGATTGTGGGGAAAACTTTCTTGCCTGCACTGCTTTAACAGCAGTCAGAGAGATACTTTACAGCAGCTTCATTCACATAGAAGCCTAAGACTGACTCAAGTCCCATTGACTTATCTATGAAAGTTTTTCTAGGCATGCTTCTGTGACCTGGAAGAAGTCATTTGTGCAGTGGAGGGGGAGAGGTGGAACTGTGACATCTCCTATGTGACGGTGATCCTGTGTATCTATACATAAAAGGAGTCCTCCTTTCAGTTTGACTCTGCTTTTACTGATTATGAGTAGACTACTGAAAATGCCTTTCTGTCACAACGTGAAGTGACAGAACTATTATTAGGCCTAGTTGCCAAAGGTGAAAAACTGCAGGATTTTAAGATATTGAAAAGTGATTTGGTAAATAAAAAAAAATAAGAACCAAAATTATTAAAAATGTGTATTTAACATAGAAAATGTGAGTTAAACAATAAGTTATTTTTTTGATGACACATTCCCTTTAAATAATAATATTTCTATCATAATTACATCATTGTACAATAAGCTTGGTAGAACTTAGCATCTTAGCACTATCAATATATATTGTTGTTCTTCTCTTATGTGACCTGCACTGTACATGTGGTCAGGCATAGGGTACGATAGAAACCTTTGTCCTAATGTTAGTATGTCACTGTTCTGAACAAGTTTTTGCATTGTGCTTTCATTCATTATAGTAAATGGCCTCCTTTCATATTTAAATAAAAATATTGCATCTTCTTCATTTGGCATCAAATCTCTGTTGAGAATTATTACCTCCACCTTGCACATTCCGCTCTGATTTCTTCTCCATATTTTTAAACTTATTACCAAGGCCAGTATCTTGTTTTTTCACCTAAGATGGAAAATGTCCTGTCATGTCAATGAACCTTGATTTGATTTGACTTGATTTTAATAGAGAGATATACATGTAAAGAGAGCAAGACCAAGTGACATAGATGCACGAGAGAGACAAGAACAAACAGAGACAGTGATTAATCAAGCTCTGTTAGGGATAACGAGGCCGTTCTGGCTGTAACTCCCATCCACGTAATGGTATATACAGTACAATCAAACGGCTTGTGTTATCAGTAACGTAGCTTGATAAATGTGCCCTACAGTAGAGAACACAGGTTTAGAGAGCAAGAGCGTACTTACAGATGGGAGACTATTGAAGACTTATTAGGGTTATTTATTAAATGTACAGTGTGCACATTAATTCCTCAAGGTGGGAAGGTTGTTGCCACTGACAAGCAAAATGTTGCTAAAATTTTATTATATACACTGTTATCTTCATGGATAAATAAGCACTGCATCTTCTTTGCATTCTGTCGTCTTATTGCACCTTTACAATCATCTGCATGGATAAGTAAGCACTGCATCTTCTTTGCATTCTGTTGTCTTATTGCACCTTTACAATCATCTGCATGGATAAGTAAGCACTGCATCTTCTTTGCATTCTATTGTCTTATTGCACCTTTACAATCACAATTTTTTATTATTTTATATTATATATTTTGTTTATATTATTTTATTATTTTAAAGGAAAAAGTGATTTAATTGGATAACTGTAAAATACTAATCTTCTTGCATATACAGTATTTAGCATCTTTTGTAGTAAATCCCTTGATAAAATATTATAAAAAAAAAGAATTAATAAACTAAGGAATAGGGATCCAAACTAAGTAGTAAAAGAGCCCACAGAAAAGTCTAGACTGCCACCTTGTACATACATAAAGGGGCATTGATGGGTTCCCAAAACATTTGGTGAATGGTTCCTCTGTGTTACATTTTACTCAATAGGGCTGAGTTTACACAGCATTTTACATAGCACACCATAAACTGAAACATGTATTTTAATGGATAAAAAAAGTTTTTTCTGTCACTAATTTAAAGCATTTTCCATGTAAATACTATTACTTTAGCAATACACTGTAGAATGGAAATCAGCACTGACAAGTTAACTGCAGTTAACATATATCAATCCGACCAAAGTGAATAGTAAAAACTCACGTTTATTCAAAGTCTTCATTCAATAAAAACAGTCCATCATACAAGGTTCTGAGAAAGGAGGAGTTTTGTCTCCGAAACGTCGCTTCCTGCGGAGGGTGACGCCCCCCTGTCCATACTGCTCTCACTAGCTACATGCGCCTGCATGAGATTGGAGCAGGATCGAGTCTTTCACTGCTTGTGGATACTGCTGTTGCAGATTATTGAAGAGGAATACAAGTATGTCCTGATGGACTGTTTTTACTTGAATATAGACTTTGAATAAACGTGAGATTTTACTATTCATGTGGTCGTATTGAAATATGTTTGCTGAAGACTGCACTAGGAGTAGTTGCCAAAATCCAACCAACCATACACACGAGGCAGTGTGCATTGTATATTAGCCCAGGTATATGCTATTAAGTTAACTGCAGTTACCAAATAATACACCTATACATACAGCAAACATGCCTTACGTATTACTGTTGCACTGTTAATAAACAAAAACACAACACTAAGACCATTAATCTGAAGAATACCAATACATAAGGACTAGTGTTGAGCGATTTTTATCGACAAAGTTGAAATCGGCAAGGTTTTTATGGTGATCGAAATTTTCAGATCAGCGATAATTAAGGTTTAAAATCTGTCATCATCCTTATTAAGATCGCGCCTTTTTTCGGCGCTCCTGTAATTTTGGCGGCCAGCAAATCATATTACAGAATAGATCAGGGTGACAGTATTTGTGCGAACGTCATGACTGGGATTGTAGTGGTTGCTAATGGCTGGACAAATCACATGAGCATCAGTATTTACATAGAACATCGATACCTGTCCGCCCTAGTGTCTCTCAGCGTCTCATAGGGATAGGACCTTCGTTTCTGCCTGTGGCCAACAGCTCCAGCGAAATTAGTCTATTTCTGCACAGAGAACCTCTACTATTACTCTGATCCTTCAATTTAGTTAGATTAGAGATTTGAAGATTTTATTCGTTAGCTAGAGAATTTTTAAAGCAGCATCATACCACTGTAAATCACGGGGGGAGCGGGGGGGGGGGGGGGCGGGTCCGCGGGCGAACACAGACAAGCTCTATCTATAAATAACACTGGAATATAGTGTCACCAAGACTTATGTGTAGACATTGCACTCAATATCTTTAATATTAACAGTTTGCTATGAAATATTTCCTGGATAGTGGCATCCGAACTTAAATTGGATACCATCATTTCTAGTAACAGCAGGGTCTCTTTGTTAGGAGCAAAACTCCACTTTTATTATCAGTATACATTTCAGATAGGTGTTCATTTCAATTTTACCCATTCCACCGTTTGATATATCCACCTTGCAGTTAAAATTACAAGTCCAGCAGATCTTGTAGTCATCACAGGTTGTTTGTTGCCAAAGAATACCCGTTAATTATACGAAAACATAAGCAGATACTTGTTTTTTTACTTTAGCGCACCCAGCTTTTGATCATTGACGCAGCAACCACCGTAAATCTTAAAACGGCAATTCTATATTCACCACAGGTGAATTGAAAGTGCAAAAAATACCGTTTATTATACGAATAACATAACATTTTACGTGTTTTTTGACTTTTGCACACCCAGGTTTGTTCATTGACGCAGCATCCAAGAAAATCTTAAAACGCAATTCTATAGCAACCAAAGGTAATTGAAAGTTGCAAAAAATTACCGTGTAATTATTACGAAAACATAACAATTCGTGTTTTTTTGACTTTTGCGCACCAGCTTTGTTCATTGACGCACATCCACGTAAAATCTTAAAACAGCAATTCTATACTCTACCACAGTGGAATTGAAAGTTGCAAAAATACCGTGTATTAATAAGAAAACATAACAGATACGTGTTTTTTGACTTTTGACGAACCCCCCGCTTTGTTCATTGACGCAGCATCCACGTAAATCCTAAAACAGCAATTTCTATAGTCACCACAGGTGATTGAAAAGATGCAAAAAATACCGTGTATTGATAACGGAAACAATAACATATACGTGGTTTTTGACTTTTGTGCACCCCCAGCTTTGTTCATTTACGCAGCAACCACGTAAATCTTTAAAACAGGCATTCTTAGTCACCACAGGTGAATTGAAGGTGGCAAAAAATACCGTGTATTATATACTAAACCGATAACAGATACGTGTTTTTTTGAAATTTTGCGCACCCTGCTTTGGTTCATTGACGCAGCATCCAGTAAATCTTAAAACGAGCAATTCTAATACTCACCACAGTGAAGTTAAAGTGTGCAAAAATTACGCGTGTATTATACGAAAACATAACAGATACGTGTTTTTTTACTTTTGCGCACACCAGCTTTGTTCATTGACGCATGCATCCACTAAATTCTAATAACAGCAATTTTATAGTCCATCAACAGGTAAATGTAAAGTTGCAAAAAATACCGTGTATTATACGAAAACATAAACGATACGTGTTTTTTGACTTTTGCGCACCCAGCTTAGTTCATTGACACAGATCCACGTAATCTAAAACAGCAATCTCTATAGGTCACCACAGGTGAATTGAAATGGTGCAAAAAGTACCGTGTATTATAACGTAAACATAAACAGATAACGTGTTTTTTTTGGTACTTTCTTGTGCACCCAGCTGTGTTCATTGACTCAGCATACACTAAATCTTAAAACATCAATTCCCTAAGGTCACACACAGGTGAATTGAAAGGTGCAAAAAAGTACCGTGAATTTATACGAAAACATAACAATACTTTTTTTGTTTGACTTTTTGCCCAGTCCAATTTGGTTGATAGACACATTGCAGTTTAATTGAATCCAGCAATTTTGTTTTGATTAGAGGATTTGAGAATAGCTGTGATTTGCCTGTCTTTTAAAAAAGAGACTTTTCCAAAACTATTCCATACTTCTCAAATTTTTATATTTCTGAACATGGAGCGAAATGCAGGTGGTAAGCGGCAAGAGGGGTTTAACACATGGGGTAGAGGTACGAGAAAGGTTCTCCTTCCCAGTGCAGGCAACAACACGCATGCCAGCGGATTCGTCAGTTGCAGGACCGTCAGGCCTGGTCATCGCTGGGTCAGGGCCCTGTGAATCTAAGGACGAACATCTTCGCTAATCTGTCCCTTCAAGTTTTATGCAACTCGATGCAAGCAGTCTTAAACCGTCCTCGTCCTCCCAGGCACGGCTACAAATTCGTCAGTCAGCATCATCAGCATCCTTCCCACACGAACATGACGCCAGCCCAAATGTCCCAACTCGTGTACCCACCACTGTGGATAATCCCATTGTCTGAAGACCGCATTGATGACAAAATGCGGTTGTGGGTCAGAAGGCATGTAAAAGATCACGAGTATGATTTATCTGCTCAGACGCCCAGTATTCCTGATCATCAAGGATGTGAAGGACCCGTCAATCGATAAAAATCCCGTGTGGTCCGGCCACGCCTTGCAGTGCCCCTTGCTTGTATCCCGCAGCTTCTGGATGCAGAAAGATCAGGACGACCAAGTCACCTTGGTTTGATGATGATGATTTGATGACGACATTGCTGAACCATCCTGGTTCCTTTTCCGCAGAATTAGCTTGCGACGCCTTCATCAGTGGGCACGAGGAGGAAGACGATGGGGTATGTCAATACGGTCCCGCCACAAATATGATGAGGGCGGTCGCAATGAAGTCCGCTGATATGATTTCCGCCAGCCACGATCAGCGCAAACCCCGCTCCTCGCTTATCGCCGACAAAAAAGTCCAGGACCGCCAACCTGGCTTCCTTTGAGCAAGCCTCTATTCATCATCATGTCATATGCCCGACTTTTGTCCCGTAAAACGCATAAGTAGAGTAAAAACCTTAAGTGGTTACACCACCCCAACCAACATGTCTAGTCACATGCAAGCGATGCATGAGTTGACATGGAATGGGAACACTTGGCCAAAAAAGGGTCCAGACCGATGCCGGCCTCCAACCAGCAGTCACACCCTCTGTCTCCGCCACCTCCTCCTCCGCCACCACCAAGCGTTCATCAGCTGCCCATGTCTCTTCAGAGTCCAATGATCATGGATCAGCCTCCGCTTCAGCCCTCCACCGTCGCCCGAGTACCACCAGGCACCACCAGAGACCCATCCTACCCCTTCTCCTTCCGCCAGTTTGACGACCTTCACGCCGTACAGCGTGTCCAGTCCCTAGCAGCCCAGCCTTCTGTCTTCCAGGTTGGGAGCAGAAGAACACTTTAACCCAAACCATCCAAAGCCAAAGCGCTGAATTTCGGCATTTGGCCAGGCTTAGGCCTTGGAAAATGTTGCTTTCCGTCTGGTGGACACAGATGGGTTCCGCCACGTCATGGCCCCTCGCCCCTGCCCCCAATACCAGGATGCTGAGCAGGCATTTCTTTGGCCATAAAACCGTGTCCCTTGCCGCTGGCCAGCCACGTGTCATCTAAAATTTCCCAAGCGCGTTGTCCTGATCTGTGTCCCTGGAAAATCCATCTCACCACCAACACATGGACTTAGTAAGCACGTCCAAAGCCCCTATATCTCGTGAACAGCTCACTGGTAGAGCTGGTGGATGTCTCTGGGGTGCTGTGGGCCTCTCAGGCTCGGCGCAGGGCTCTTCAAAACCGCAGGATGGTGCAGGGATCCTTTCCCCCAAGGTCCTCTGGTGGCATCACTGCCAAGAAGACACCAGGCCGTTGTCTGAAATTAATCTGCTCTTAGAACCGTCCACACACAGGTCAGGAGCTGTGGACGGCCTCTCCGTCAAACGAGACCGAGCGCTGGCTGTGACAAGAACCTTGTGCCAGGCAAGGTGGTGTGCGATAACGGGCGAAATCAGCTGCCGCCCTTAAGATCGGTAGGCTTAGCACATCCATTGCCTGGACATGTCATGAACTTGTCGTCCAAAAATTTCTAAAGAGCTACCCCGGTCCCTGGACTGCCTGCTGAAGAAGCTCGAGGTCTGAGAGTTCTCACTTCCACCGTACCGCACCCTGTCTTCGTCCCGCCTTGGCTGCGTTGCAGCCGTCAGCTTGTCCTCCCCGTCAACCCGCTCATTGTTGATGTGGCCAACACGCTGGAATTCACCCTCCACAATGCTCCAGCGATTGTGGAGCCGCAATGCCACTTTACGCAGTACAAGTGAACACATGGCCTGACAGCAGCGTGCGGACCTCGTGGGTGTATGAGTCCACCGAGGATTGGAGGCAGGGTGAAAGAGCTCTGCCACCATACCTTGCCCCAGTTTGAAGAGCCACCAAAATGGTCAGTGCGGACGGATGCCCTTGTCCATGAGCATGGTGGTGATCTTAAGTTCTGGAACGATCGTTGGACACTCTGAAACATCAGGTCCCGCCATCGACGGAGTGAGAGACGACACATATGCAGACACGTAGCCTTTCACTCCGTCAAATTCCACCAAGGCCCGACAGTTTCTCATTTTATTCGGTCCTTCATTAGGCAGTGGTTCAGGGTCCAGAGCAGTGCAAGGCCGGCACCTCAGCTCTCAGGGTGCATCATCTGAGGCAATTCAGGGCTGTGTTTAAGCTGTGGCCAGAGGAAGCGGAGGAAGAGGATGGAGGAGAGGAGGAGGAGGTATTCCTAGACACCGACGTCCTGCATTGGAAAGAGGTTTGCGTGAATTTGAGGCAATGAGGATGATGAGTTTGCTAGTTGCCCCCTCAACCCAGAGCTGGGAACACCATGCTCCATCTCTCACTAGATCGTTGGATGCTCCATTTACTCCAACATGATCCCCTCCGCATTAAGGCCATCAAAATGAACAAACAGTTACTGGGTGGCCACCCTCCTGGATCCCCGGTACAAAACAAAACTCAGCAGCCTTCCTTCCACCCACCCAAATAGAGAGTAAAATGCAGAAAAGGAGACCTTCTGATTGATCAACTGAGACAACTGTTTGCGTCTGCTTCAACGTCTTCAAATGTCACGGTGGAACAACGCCATCGACGTGACAGCAGTAGAGTGCCAAGTAGCCAGTAGCGGCAGCAGCGGCAGCATCAGGCAATGTTGAAGAAGCCAAATGGTGGACCTCTGGCAATCTTTATTTACCACCTCACCAACGCCATTCGATGCAGTCCACAGATACAACACCCAAGACCAAAGCATTAAGAATTCATGGTGCACGACTATCTGCTCTCAACCACCAATGTTTTTTGTCATGTTTCAGACCCCATAGACTTCTGGGTATACGCAAAATGTGACGAATGTACCCGATCTTGCTCCGCCTACGCCATAGAGTCGTTTGTCCTGGCCCAGCAGCCTGCGTCATAACTGCAGCGGTCCTTCAGCACAGCCAGGAGTCATTACAGACTAAACGCAGTCCGCCTTTCCACAGATAATGTGGATCGTTTTGACTTTCATCAAGATGAATCAGGCATGGATCTCAGATGAGTTGTGGCCCCAATTGCCGAGGTCACCGATTATTGCTGGTCAACGCTTCACATTCCTCTCCAAACAGAATTGGTCCTCTTGAAAAACTTATTTTAAAATGAATCATATTCCTTACTGCAATTTTTATTCTCAATCCCAACATTCATTTTTCTGGTTTTTTTTATTATGGGCCCTTTGGTGGGTGATGAGACTAAAAGACACCAAAGGTTTCATGCAAAAACCAATTCCATTTACTCACTTTCATCCTTTAGAATTTTTCACATTGTCAATGGTGTTTAGGGGTCATCGTTTGCCTCACAAATTTTAACAGTGCTGAGAAGTCCTATTTATAATTTTTTGGGGTCATGTTGCTGTGAGATACAGCAATAATCATGGTACTTTTGAACATAAATGTGGCTTCTAAGTGGCATTTCTCCATCTCAATTTTTAACAGTGGCTGATAAATCATATTTCAAAAGTTTTTTGGGGTCATTTTGCTGTGATATACATCAATAATCATAGGGTCCTTTTTGGAACAGAAATGTTTGCTTCTAAGGTGGCATTTTCTCCCTTCACAATTTTTTAACATTGGCCTGAGAGTCCATTTTTATAATTTTTTGGGTCATGCTGCTTTGAAGATAGCAGCAATACTCAAGGTCCTATTCAAAAAAATGTTGTATCTAATAAACATTTGTTCTCACAAATGTCAAAAGTGGCTCATGGGACATGGTTTTGAATTTTTGGGCATTTTTGCTGTGACAAGCAGCTATACTACAGGTCCTATTCTAAAAAATGTTGTATCTAACAGACATTTGTTCTTCACAATTGTCCAAAGGGGGCTCAAGTTAATGCTTTGATTTTTTGGAGGCATATTGTGTGACATGCAGCTATAATAAGCGGTATCCTATCAAAAAAATGTTGTTTTCTAACAACATTTTGTATCTTCACAATGGTCAAGAGTGGGCCTCAAGGGTGATGGTGCTTCAGAAACAAGAAAAGGTAGGACACATGTTAATGACACATATTGCAAAAAGACTTGTTTTTTTGCAAGATCTTTAACATAAGCTATCAATCCTTATTGAGACAACCCAGATTAATACAATTAAAAAAGAGAAACAAGACAATGGAGGAGAGTCCATCCGATTTAAAAAATGTGTTTTCTAGAATCTAAAGTACTAAAAAACTTGCATTGTACAAAATAGCTGTTTAAAAAAGATTCCTCAGAATTGTACACCATGGAGGTACAGGAAAACTTGACCAGATGTAGTTTATTCAAGAGACATGGAGTATGGGAGCACGGACAGTGAACCAAAGTACAGAGACCATTTCTCCCAGCACTTTGAGATAAAAATGAGAAAAAGAATCCAAGATAAGGGCACTGGGTGTAAATACAGTAGCGTTAACCACCAGTATTCCAAGTGAAGCTCAATTGGTCCACACTCATACGTAGGCAAGCGCTACCCAGGTTTTGACTGTGTACTGAGGAAGGCTGGAGTTCTCACACTTCCACTTAGCCCGCACTCTGCTTCAGCACGACAGTTTTCGTTGCTGCCGTCATCATGGCAATTTTTAACCTTGCGTGTTAATAATTGACGGACGCCAGCCTGGGCTCTCACCGCACCCACTTAGACTCCGTTCCCTGGGTCAAGCTGTGGCCCAGACCAGGTATAGTCAAATGTCCAGTGAAACTATAAATGGTGGTTGAAAGACTACCTTTTTTCCGGCACTCTTTCTTAAATGTGGGGTGTCATGCAGTTTGGGGGCTCAGGCTGTGGCCCAGGACAGGTATAGTCCAAAGTCCAGTGAAACTAAAATGGTGGTTGAAAAGACTCCTTTTTCCGGCACATATAAATCTGGGGGTTAAGCAGGTTTGGGGCTCAGCAGTGGCCCAGGGACATGTATAGTCAATGTTCCAGTGAACTAAAATGGTGTTGAAAGACTGCCTTTTTCCGCACTGTTTAAATGTGGGTGGTGTCATGCAGGTTTCGGGGCTCAGTGCTGTGGCACACAGGAAGTTGTATCAATGTCCAGTGAAACCAAAATGGTTGGTTATAGACTCCCTTTTCCGGCACTTTTTTAAATGTTGGGGGTCCCATGCATGTTTGGGGCTCATGCAGTGGCCCAGGACAGGTGTAGTCAATGTCAGTGAAACTAAAATGGTGTTTGAAAGACACCTTTTTCCGGCACTTTTTTAAATGTGGGTCATTCAGTTTTGGGGCTCAATGCTGTGGCCCAGGACATGTATAGTCCCCCTATGTCCAGTGAAACAAAAAATGGTGGTTGAAAGGACTCCTTTTTCCGGCACTTAAATCTGGGAGTCATGCAAGTTTGGGGCCATGCTGCTGTTCCAGGACAGGGGGATAATTCCAATTCAGTTCAAGTAAGATGATTTGGTTCCAAATCATACTGCCTTCTGGCACTTTTTAATTGTGGGTGATTCAGTTTAAGTGTCATGCGTGTGAACAAGACAGGGAAGGGAATGGTAATTGTTTTTTTTTCTGTACCATTTATAACCGTAAGTGAGTGTTGCCTAAGATGTCTCACGTATCCATTTGACTGTTGTGGATTTTAAATCCACTTCTCCAGCCCTGTTTGGGTGAAAGAATAGAATGTGTTGTTGCTCTCTCATAGACTTTAATGATCATCGCTCATAATCGACTGACTCACTATGGAAAAACCTATCGATGGTGGCCGACTATCGACTAATCGCCCATGTCGAGTAGCCAACTAAATCGCTCAACACTAATAAGGACCAAATAATACTGCCAGACCATGATCACAGGCGGCCACCACGTAGTGACTACCAGTTGTACACAGGTGCTTCGCAGAACGTATGAGTGATTATGATACAGTTATATCCAGTGACTCACAAATTATATCTTCTCTGATTCAAGTTGTTCTCTTCCCCTTTCTATTTTCCTTTCAGCCTAGACCACCATGATGACTTCTTCCTGACATGTTACTGTCACGACTCATTAGAATTTGCCCCACAAGAATCCTTACTTTTCCAGCATCTTCCCACCCTTCCTTCACTTCTGTACAAACTTCCCATAGTACAGTATGATAGGTGGTAGGATGGGTGGGAGTCGTATTTTGTGTTGGCACTAGGCCAAATAACACAGTGGTTGTAGGGAAGGGCAGGAGTTGGGCAGAGCTTACAGGGTACAGCTTAGAGGCACAATCTCATTGGGAAAGAAAAAAAAAACAGCCCTCTAGAGATTGTGCTTTGGTTGTGGCCTGTACCCGCTTTGATCATATTGTGCAGCCTGAAGTCCATCACCTGCATAACAAGAAGATCAACTGCAGTGATAATCTTCATGGGTGCAAGAAATGGAGGTTAATACTGTCATGTTTTTGTAGTGTTTCTATTTAACTACAGATCTCCCCTTTGGATATATCAGACCATTTGATTTGTTGGACTACATCTAACAAGTGTTGGATCCATTTCTTTAATAAAATGAGGAATGTTGAGATCAATGAGGAGGTTTTCGGCTAGTGTGTATTTAAATAAAGTGTTTTCTGTTGTTTCTTTGTGTTTTTTGTTTTTAAACTGTTTTTAATTCCGTTACAGTAGTGGATGAGGTCCTGACAAATGCCTATCCATTACTATTACTAGGGCTTGATATTAGTCATTAGTGTTTTTTGATACTTGACACTAACCCCCTCTCACTATTACCCAGTACCCAATGTACCATGGTACCAGTAAGAACCAGGTTACCATCAGAAAGGACCATCTAATGTGGTAGTCTGCTTCTGGTGCGGCTGTGGGATGGTATTTTTAGGATGGAAAGACACTACTACTTATAGACCTTGCCATTCTGAAAGCATCAGGCTCCAGCTGTCAGTTTTACCTTGGCTGGTTATGAAAAATGGGGGGACCTCACTTTTTTTATTGTTATTGAAAATATTACAATAAGCAAACTATTAAAAGAAAAAATGTAATGGTGTTTCCCACATTTTTCATAACAAGCCAAGGTAAAACTGGCAGTTGCAGCCTGTTACTATCAGTATGGGGAGGTCCTTGGATATTAGTCCGTTTCTATCCTAAAAATAACAACCAGTAGCCATGCCAGATGTAGACCATTACATTAAGTAGTCTTCTTCTGATAGTAATGGAGAGCCATCTGTCAGACACCTCCACTACTAAGGGCTTGTTTCAACACTGGCGTTTTTTTCACTCTGTTTAACTAACGCTTTTTAGATCCTCTCTGGGGAACCCGGACAGGATGACCCAGAACAGATCTAAAACAATTAGCAGGAGAATTATCACTGTGGGATATGAGGAACACACAGCGGCGTTCACATGAGAGATCGGCCGCTGTGATGATTTCCCTCCTTCCCGTCGGGTCCCCGCTTTTACAGACCGCATCAAAGAATTGCTTAGTCATATCTTTCAATAGAGAAAGATCCAACCAGCAGGAGTTGAAACACAACAGCGGGCGATTCTCTCAAGTGAACACCGCTGCTCTTCCTCATAAACCGAGTGATAGAACTCCACTGCTAATTTGTTTTTAGATCCGTCCCTCTGGGTTCCGTCATATTCGGTTCCCGGAGGACAGAAGCTAAACAGCAGATTAAACCCACGGAGTGAAAACGCCGTGTGAACAAGCCCTAACACTGGAGTGAAATGGTAACACAAAAACACAAAGAAACAAAAAATATGTTATTTAAATAAACATTCTCAGACAACATGCCTCATTGACCATTTTATTAAAGAAATGGATTCAATGTTTATTTGACATAGTCCAACAAATTGGATGTAGTAAAACCTATAAAAAAGCAAAACACAAAAAAGAAATAGAAACATTACACAACAATACACAGACTTACATAGACTGGATAGGCTGTTCAGTGCCCAGGAAACCTGGATGATGATCCATCTTCTACAGCAACCTGCTTTCCTTTGATAGGAAAGTTGGGTACCTGCTGTGGGGAAAGAGGCATCAACCAGCTTTCTATGCAAAATAGGCTATCCAGCACCCAAGAATGCTGGGTGACATCACCCACAGCAGTGGATGTGCGTCACCCAGCTTTCCTATATAGACCCCCATTAGGAAGGGAGGTATTTATACCCCGTAATGCATAGGTATATAGATCTCCCCAGTAAGTAGATAGGCATAAAGACTCCCATTAAATAGGAATATAGGCCCCACTGTAGACAGTTATGTATACTGGCCCCTCTAGTAGGTAGATAGGTGTATGAGATCCCCAGTAACTAGAAACGTAGTTTAAAGTTCCCCTCAGTAGGAAGGTAGATATATAGGCTCCCAATACAAAAAAAAGTTGTACACACATCTCCCCATTCCTCCGTCAACCATCTCTATCTTATGGCTTGTGTCCGATTCAGGTGATGTGACATATATCATGCCATCTGCACTGGGTAGCTACACCCTACATTTTCTAGGCTGCAAGCCAGAGGCAAGAACAGAAAGACATTTATTAAAATTCACTTCTCTCAGTTCCTTCAATGAGCAATAGGATCAATCAGCCTGTGGTCTATAAGACTGATTGCAAAGAGGATGTGCAAACTGTAAATAAGTAGTAACAACCCAGGGATGTAAGGAATTTTATTCTCAGGACATAATTCCAACTGCCAAGGGCCCCTATGTTTGTACAGCCATTGGCAGCTACCTAGTGGGCCCAGTGGATAAGATGGCACTGTATAAGCTACTCCCACACTGCATTTTACATTTACATTTCCAGTATCTGGTAAACCTAGCTGCAAAATAACACATATAGTACACATTTCCAAAGCCCCTTTTATCCAACAGAGGCCAAAGGTTTGTCACTTTGGCCTCTTTTCAGGGACTATCTATCAAGGTTTGTTGGATGGAATAGCGCAAAGAGTGTGATATTTCAGTGGAATTGATGCAGTAAAACATATAGGTAACATCAAGTGTAGGTTTTTTTACCTATATGCTTTTTTTTACAAGTACAATGGTTGCCACTGCATTGCATCTGTCATTAGTGTACTATATGTCAAAGCCATATGTCAGGGACTGCTCTGATGGATATAACCTATGGACACTGCAAGACATAAATAGTGTAAAAACAGCCTAAAACTTTAAGGAAGAACACATTTTTCTGCCAACTAGTATAAAAAATACAAGTGTGCCTTTAGAAAGGTTTTCAAATTTAATAAAATTACAGTTAAATGGGACAAAGGTAAGTACAAAAATAGATAAAAAGTAATACCTCCCACTCCCTGGCATCTGTTCCTCTTCAGTTCCTTGAACCTTATCCCAAGACATAGAAGAGATTTACGCTGCATAATGAGTGTGTCATCGCACACGTTTCCGCCATAGAGAAGCAAGGTGCTGTAGGGGTTAATCCCTCTGGTCAGTCGACACACCCAGGGAGAGGCCCAGCTGATGAGCCTAGGAGTGACAGCTGGGCTCCTAATCAGGTCAGTGGGTGTGTCGCACTGGCCAATAGGAGGGCCCGGAGACCGCACCAATCATCTGCTGGGGCGGGGCCCGGGCGCCTCATTTAAACTTGCTCATTTCTGTCAGCCTGAGAAAGGTTATCCCTTGTGCTTCCCCTGATTTCCTTGGTTGCTTATATACTCCTGATTTCTTGACTTCGGCTTGCTCCTCGACTACGTTCCTGTCCTCTGATTCTGTACCGCTTGCTTCCCGTTATTCTCCTGGTTTCTGATTCGTGGCTTTGACATACCCATGCGAATATTGACCCGGACTGTCTGACTCTGCGTTCCCCTGATGGCCCTGCAAGTAGTAGCACAGGGTTTGTCGCCCAGTTGGGGTCTGCCATTTAGGTCAGCACGCCAAGTAGGCAGTGACAGTGGGCTGGGTGGCAGTCAGGGCCCACTGCACCTCCTCTGATGTGACAGAGTGAATGAAGCCTGAGCCTTTCCTTTTTGTTTGGACCAGAATTAAAGAGGTGCCGATATAGAGCAGCAGCAGGGGATGGTGAGGTGAAAATCACTTTTTTTTTTTCTATTTTTACCCCCACTAACCCCATTTTACTATACTTGTTTAACCTGACATACTACCCCAGACACCTAAATTCAATCAGAATCTAGCCTGCAAAAAATATCCCTAGACCTCTAAGTCAGTACATTGACATTAAGACATTGTGTGCTGGGTCAGCAGGTGCATTGCTAGGGTCTTTAAAGATCAGGGACACCAGCTTCAAGGAATATGTTTTTCTCACCCCTTTAAAAAATACAATAATACTTGATTCTTTACGTAGGATAAACTTAGATAAAGCACCTCAGCAGTACACTCTTCTAGAATACTGTATACAAAAACTGGTATGAGCCCCACAAATAATTTACCTTTTTAAAAGCACTCGTCTTTTGATTATAATATGCCTGTAAATACAGTCATACAGTTATCAAATGATACCACCAAAATAAGAACACTTATCTCATCATTCATATGACCATCATATTCTTACCAAAAAAATTCCATTATATCAAGATCAATCCTTCAATTACTAACACTATATAAGAGGCCAAATAATACTGACATACCATGAACACATATTACCACCACATTGTTAATGAATGAAAACCACTGTACATAGTGACTATACAGTAGTAGGTAACAATTGTATACAGACTGCAGACTGTGTAAGTGATTACATTACATTTACATCCAGTGATATATTCTCTGATTGCAGTTGTTCTCTTTCCTCATCTTCTCCAGAAAGACTTCTTTTCCATGAAGAATGTTCACATGGCTTATTTTGGCATGCATTTCGCCGCGTATTGCGTGTTATACGCGGCGGAATGCACGCCGCAATTACGGTAATCCATAGCTCTTATAGAGAACTATGCATCACACGTCGTCCCCCCACGCGTACAATACAATCATATTGTACACACGGGGAGATTAGTGACATGTTATTTGTTAGCAACAAATACACGCCGCTGACAATGCATGTCTATGGGGCAGGCAGGCACCTGGCACCCGGCCGCCCCCCCTTGCTTTGGAAAGACGCGGTATTATACGCACCGCAATACACTGTGTGAACATACCCTTACAGCTACGACTCAACTCTGATGAATTTTGCTGCCTACATATCTTTGGCCTTTCTCTTTTCATGTAATAACTCTGAAATGCATGAACTAGTGTTCCCTGGGACATTATCGGCGACATGACCCAAAAGAGGCAAAAGCACGTACATTTTGAAGCGCATTAAATCAGTTAAAAGAGCGCCTGAAATTACGACCCATTATAAAAACCAGGCATCTTGTATATCTTGCATAGTAACATTAATGCGCAATATTACAAAATCAAGGCGCATATCGTATCGTTAATAGCGTATTTGATGCACCTTTTTAGGCGCACTTAAATGTGTCGTGCCGGGCACAAAATACACCCAAAAAACAGCGCATTCCTTATTGGGACATGTCGCTCTATGTTTTTGTGACTAGTTTTTAATTAAATCTATAACGACAAGTGGAGGACATCTTTCTTTCTGTAAAGTTTATCCCTCCCAAGAGATCTCTACACAAAATTACTTATCCAGTCAAAGTTATAGTACGCCCTTCTGTGCCGTTTGTAGACCCACCCAATAATTTCAAATCTTAGAGCCCCACACACAGTAAATTTCACCTTTAGAAACACAGACATGGCTAGAAATATAAGCATGGCAGGAACACAAGCATGGTGGGGACTAGGAAAACAGACAAGGACCCCATTTGAATGGCCGGCATATGGCCACTGCAGTGGAAATGTTTGGCCAGATATGACTTACCCTAGTGATAACAGCTTATTGCCAGAGGTTATAGAAACCAGACCTATGACAATCAGCTGGTTACTAAAAGTTTGGCTTCTCTAAGGCCATGTTCACACGGCTTAAAATTGAACGTATTTCAGTCCGTAATTACGCGCCGCAGTGCGCAAATTATGGCTGGAATACGTCCAAGTCATTATGGTAATCCACAGTTCTCATAGAGAACTATGGATTACGTCTCCTCTCCCTACTCGGCGAATATGCCGAGGGGGGAGATAATTGACATGTGAATTACCAGCGGCGTATACGCGCCGCTGGTAATACAAGTCTATGGGCCGGCGAGCTGCCGGCCCCCCGCTCCCTCCTCCGCTCCTGCCCCCGGCCACACGGCGTAATTGTGGGGCATAATTACACCCTGCATTTAAGCCGTGTGAACCTAGCCTAAGTGGACCCACAAGGAATTGTCCTCATTAAGAACAGCTTTAAATATCTGTTCTATAAAATAGCACTTTTCTGAACAATAGAACATAAAGACAGAAAGATGTTTGAAGATCTGTTATTTTCTTTCATTGTATAAATTCTAAACTATGTATTCTACCTGTAATGCTGTAGTAAATAATATGCATGATCTGCACATAGGGATTATGTAAAAATAATTTCAAGTGTATAGCAGAGCAAAAGAAGATCTCAATTTAATATTTAATTAGTAGGTCTTGTCTAGTTTGGAGACTCTAGATATTGTTCTCCCTTCCTCCATCTTCTAGAGAAAGGAGTCTACATAGTACTTACTAGAGCTTCAGTTTTGTCATAACTGTGCTAATGGGACATCACAATATCATTTCAAAATCAATCACGTTCTACTTTCGTTTACTATAATTGCTTTGACAAAAGTGCATAATCCCAGTCATTACTTAAAATAATACCTCAGCTTCTGCAAAATGAATTTAGAGCCAGCGGTTATCCATCTCTGCATTAATAACTAGTTGACTACATATATTGGAGTAAATATTTGTTTCATATTGGGAATCCTATTCCTGGATATTAGATAATTAGTGTTTGCAAGTCAGAGGTCAATAGTATTGTGACCTATCAAGTTAATGTAAGGCATTCTGGTGACTACAGAGAACCTTCTGAGAGATCTTCTGCCAAAAGTTAATAGCTTTGCTGCTATATGAATATAAATTGTAAGTAATGACCACGTGATAAATGTTCCTGGTCTGAGCATCTGAATGTATATCTGTAAAGAAATGTATGCTTATTTCTCAATAAATAGCAGGCTTACAGGAAGGTTCTATGGATTTTCACATAAGGGATTCATATCCTCCACACATCTCTCCACTTGTCAGGTCTTCTTAGTTTGGCATCTGCAGCATTCAACACATAGAATGTGTGTGAACTCTTAATTATTCTGAAGGTCTCCCTGGGATTTACTGTACTAAGAAATAAAGTTATGAGTTTTATTTATTTTGAGAGAGGTGTTTGCCACTTGACCCACAACATCTTTTTCATCAAGATGTAGATTTAGTATAATGGATTTTTAAGTCTCAGTCTGCCTCAAGCCATGTTTTGTTAATGCAGAGTCAGGATGGTCACCTCTAGAACCTGGATTCCACTTGACCCTTATCACAGCCACATATGGAAGATGCTAAAAATGCACACAGTCTCTTTACACTGAAGTCTATAGGGATAATAGTAGTTTCACACGTGGCACTAATGTTGAATAAAAAATCTGCAACAAATCATCAGTGTGTGAATATACCCTTACTAAGACACAAGGACCAGGAAGTTTCTTACCTTTTAAAAGGTATAGATAGACAAAAGTATGGCCACCTTAGGATACCCCTTTAATGTTGATTACATAATGGTCATCTATGGAGTGGGAGTGGTTGATGGAGGTCCAAGGTCACATGCAGTTTCCCTACTTATAATCCCTTCTTGTGCACCATGTTGGGTAGAACATGTAGTTCTGAAATTACTTAAGCCATATAGAATAGTGTCCCTCATCAAATGACGTGTCTGCTTCATACATTCCATTCTTCAGCTTGTACATATACCCTCACAAAGACACTGGAGCCAGTAAGTATCTTAACTTGCCTTGGATATTCCAGTTTTGTTAGACAGTCCCCGAACAATAAGCTGAACACAGGGTTCCCAACTATCAGCTGTAACCTAGAAGGAATCCCAGAAATAAAGCGTGTAAATGGGTTTTTTCACCATGCTGTTCCACAGAGTCATATACAGTTTCAGACTCACGATTCCTGGTCATGCTGTGGGTGTTACTACGGCAGCATATTTTGCTCTTCTATAACTAGCTGAGCACATAAATTCAGGACATTTAATCTGTAGTAAACAGAGCTACAGAGCTCCAAGGAATGAAAACAAGTGCCTATTGGAGGAAAACTAATCTTGTTAGAGATAAAGAAACTGCTCTATCCAATTATAGTGACATCACTCCCTGCTCTCTGTCTAGTCAGGAAGGGAGATATGGATGGTAACCTAGAGACACTTGTGTACACTCAGCAGATGAAATCTTTTTTATGTCCTGACCAGGGCAATATCAAGAGAGCAATGCATTTAGTAAAAGTCTTCAATTACCATTCTGTACTTTTCGAATACTTAACTGTGTGTTAAGAAAACCCCTTTAATTCCCCTTCAGCACTACTACAGAATAAAGACTACTCAGTGCATATTAAAATTATTGGTCAGCCTGTATAATGTGTAGATGTGTTGGGCCCTCGAAAGAAAAATGTTTTCTTTTTGGCTGTTGTGTGCCATGGTGCGACCCCTTCTATTTTCTTGGGATGCTGAAGACCCAGTGGTGATTGCAGAATTTCATTTTATAGATTGGGGTTTTAGCACCCAGACCCCACCAATAAAAAAATTTCTGACATGTCTGTTTAACAAGTCAGAAGTTTTAAAAAAACGGAATAAATTCAGTTAAATTAAGGTGTAAAACGTGAGCAGCAAGAGCAGTATGGGTAGTAGTTTAATATTTTCTGCATAAAGAAGAAACTGCATAGTAGAGCAAAACAGCCAGTGGTGTAGCTAGAGTTTTTACCGCCCTGGGCTTTCCTTGAGTATGTCACCCTGTAGTATAGACCATATACCCACTATTTTAGGTCACCCCTTTTTTACAGACTGTGCCTCAAACCATAAATCATAATCACCACTTTATATAATCACAATGTAAAAGACCTATTATTTTTTTGTCGTTGGAACTTTATAAGGGCTTTTTATTTGTGAGATGAGGTTTTTATTGGTACCATGTTGGGATGCATGAGAGACTTTTTTTTATCACTTTTGATTCTTTTTTTATTATAATTTTGCAGATTGGATTGTTACTAACAATACATGGCCATACCATTTATAAAGTGGTATGGGACTAGCCTCTGTGATCGCTTATTCGCTTTTATAATACATAACAATACATTACTGTATTGCTTTGTATTATACTGGACCTGTAAAAGGCAGTCTATTAGAGTCTAATAGGCTTTCATGCTTCGCATGCTCTGAGGTCATTATTTGGTCTCTGGCTGCCATGACAACCATGGAAACCCAGTGATCTTATTACAGAGGTGCCCAGAGGTAACACATGGAGCTGCCTCCGTTGTCAACCATCCAGATGTTTTAGACAAAACTGACCAGAGCATCTAGGGGGTTCAATGGTCAGGATTGGTGCTATATTTCAGATCCCTCTGTTCCCAGCTGCTGCAATAGGAGCACAGCTGTAGATCACAGCTGACTCCCGATGGTACAGCCTCTAAACTTGCGCCATCATGGACCCATACATGTATGGTGACTGGGAGACTTGCCAACACTTCCAAGGGTCTTACCCATACATGTATGGTGACTGGGAGACTTGCCAACATTTCCAAGGGTCTTGAAGAGTTGGCAAGTGTGCTGCCCATAGCGGAATAGCCCCCTACCTTGCTACGCCACAGTAAACTGCAGAAACCCATCACCATAACAAGCTTCCCCCCCTTTTTGCTAAAAAGTCACAAATGGTCTCTGACATATTCGACACTGGCCGCAAAAGTGGAACATTCTAGCACAACAAAACAGTGCTGTGTCTGGAGGAAAAAGAACACTGCACACCAAAGCCAAAACCTTGTCCCAAGTGTGGCATGTAAGCATTATGTCTCATAGCCTGGACACCTTCTTATCATAAGAGGAACAATGAATTCAGAGGTTTATTAAAACATTTTACAGGAGGATGTAAGAGCAGCAGTCCATGACATCAAACTGTACAGATGTTGGGTAATGCAACAAGAATATGACCCAAAGCACACAAGGGGTATACACACACGGCATCCCAGAAATATTAATAAGCTGAAATATATTTGCACGAGGGAATGGTAAAAAATGTCCTCAATTTTGAGCAAGTCCTTTTCGCAGCTACAGGAAAAGTTTTGTGGATGTAATTGCTGTTAAAGGAGAATGTACAGTTTATATAATACAATGATTCACTTACTTTTTCTCTGCACTGGAATGCCCACGCAGTGTGTTCAGTAAAAGACATAAACAACTATCTAGTTCAATTGTGTTTGTCTATAATTGTGACTTAAATAACAATCAGACCACATTTTATTAATAATCAGTGCAGGAATCCAGGTACCGTATATGCTGGAGCATAAGCTTAGTTTTTCAGCACAAAAAATGTGCTGAAAAAGCCCTTCTCGGCTTATACTCGAGTCACCGCAGGCGTCCGGGCGCTGCAATGGCCCAGGCACTGGCGGAGATCCATCAGCTGCATGCGACTCCTCTGGGAGCGCAAACAGCTGACTCCCAAGTTACCCGCGGGCACCCTGGCGCTGCCATTGCCAGGGGGCTGTCGGCGACCTCTTCATCTGTATGCGACTACTTTCAGAGCGCATACAGATGAAGACACTACTGCGGATCAGAGAGCGAGTGCTCCCTGTTCCGCAATAGTATCCTGCGTGGCCTGATGACATCATGCCGCCTGTGCCGGGAAGAAGACAGTGCGCATCGGAGCGTAGAGGTAAGAAGGGAGAGAGTTGAGTATTTGTATTTTTTATTTTTTAATAAACCCTGCCTATAGGGGACCTATACCTGCCTCTACCTGCCTATGAGGGGACAACCTAACTATACCTGCTATGGGGGACATATACCTGCCTATGCCTGCCTATACCAGCTATGGGGGACATTTACATGCCTATACCTGATTATGGGTGGGACATATACTTGCATATAACTGTCTATACCTGCTATAGGGGTCATATATCTTCCTATACCTGCTATGGGGGACATATACCTGCCTATACCTGCTATGGGGGACATATACCTGCCTATAACTGCCTATACCTGCTATGGGGGTACATATACCTGCCTATAACTGCCTATACCTGCTATGGGGGACATATGCATGCCTATAACTGCCTAGACCTGCTATTGAGGGACATATGTATGCCTATAACTGCCTATACCTGCTATGGGGAGACATATACCTGCCTATAACTGCCTATACCTGCTATGGGGGACATATACATGCCTATAACTGCCTATACCTGCTTATGGGGAGACATATATATAACGGTCTGGTAGTGGATCCGCTGGACCACCGCAGGCGATGGTGGAAGCCCACACCAGGGAGTGGAATCTAAGTAGGTCTCGGTATTCACCAGAGCCCGCCGTAAAGCGGGATGGACTTGCTGCGGCGGGAATCTACCAGGTCGCTTCCACTGGCGGGGCTTGCCTGCGGTGGCGGCCAAGGGTAGGCGAGGTACAGATTCGTCAGGCAGGCTCGTAGTCGGGGACAGGCAGAAGGTCAGGACAGGCGGCTCTGGTTCGTAGTCATGGACAGGTAAAGGGTCTGGGCAGGCGGCAAGATTAGTGGTCGAGGACAGGCAGGAGGTACGGTACAAAGGAGATCAGAACAAGGCTTACTGGAACACTTTCACTGTAGGCAAGGGCACTAAAGATCCAGCAAGGCTGCCAGGAAGAGGCCGGACTTAAATAGGAACAGTGCCCAGCAATGACCAAGGACTGGGGCACCGTCCCATTACATTTCACACTGCCGGTGCGCGCGCGCCCTCGGGAGTGGGGCCGCGCACGTCGCGGGACAGAGACGGACAGAGCAGGAGCGTGGCCGGGTTAGTGAACGCCGGCACCGGCAGGGGGATGAGCGGACCCGGGACCCGACGTGCGGGACAGGGGGCGCCGCTCGGCGTCGGGGCAGGAATGCACCTGCGACCTGGGACGAGGGTCGCAGGGGCATCCCTGACAGTAACCCCCCTTTAGCCCCCCCCCCCCTTCTTTCTGTAGTGGAGGAATTTCTGAATGATGCTGCGGTCCAGGATGTTCTCCTTCGGCTCCCAAGACCTTTCTTCGGGGCCAAATCCCTTCCAGTCCACAAGAAAGAAACGTTTCCCTCTAGTCCTTCTCATACCTAGGATTTCTTTGACAATGAAGACATTAGAGGCATCTGCCACCGACGAAGGAGGGACTGTCCTCCGCGAGAAGCGATTCATGACCAGAGGCTTGAGTAGTGAGATATGGAATGAGTTGGGAATTCGCATGGTAGGAGGGAGCCGGAGTTTGTAGGAGACCGGGTTAATGCGACTAAGAACCTCAAAGGGTCCCAGGAAGCGGGGTCCCAGTTTGTAGGAAGGCATCTTAAGGCGGACATATTTGGCAGATAGCCACACCTTGTCACCCGGGAAGAAGACAGGAAGAAGACTTCTTCTTTTATCGGCTTGAGTCTTCGTGCACTCGGAAGCACGGAGCAGACACTGGCGGGTCTGGGACCAGATGGTCTTCATGTCCTGGACCAATGCGTCCGCCGCCGGAACCTCGGATGGGGATGCCAGAGGGAGAGGTGGGCGGGGATGCAGACCGTATACGATGTAGAAGAGTGAGGCTCCCGTGGACTCTGAATCTAGGGAGTTATAAGAGAATTCCGCCCACAGCAGCAAGTTGGACCAGTCATCTTGGTGTGCAGAGACGAAGTGGTGTAGGTAACACCCCAAAACCTGGATAACCCTCTCCACCTGGTCATTCGCCTGAGGGTGGTAGTCGGAAGAGAAATCAAGCTTCACCTGGAGTTGGGAACACAGAGCCCCCCAAAACTTGAAAACAAACTGGACCCCTCGATCCAAAACAATTTGCTGAGGGAGACCATGCAGACGAAAAAAAATAAAGAAAGAATAGTTCTGCCAGGCGAGGAGCAGACGGCGGCCCCAGGCAGCGGGACGAAATGCACCATCTTGGAAAACCGATCTGTGATCACCCAGACAATGGTGTTGCCAGCCGAAGGAGGGAGATCGGTTACAAAGTCCATCGCTATGTGGGCCCATGGTTTGAGTGGGATGGGTAGTGGATGAAGTAGGCCTGCCGGCTTGTGACGAGGTGCCCTTGTGCGGGCACAGAGTTACAAGACTCAACAAAGTCCTTGACATCCTTAACGAGCTCTGGTCACCAATAGAATGGGGATATCAGGAGGAATTTTTTTTCGGACGCCGGGATGACCGACCACCAAGAGCAATGTCCACATTTAAGATACGTCTGGGGAGAGCAGGCTTACGCAGGTCTTCCCCGGAGGAACCTTCCAGAGGTCAACTGGAGCAAACCGAGATAAGACGTTCTGGGGGAATTATGTGCCCGGAGTAGTCCTTACCCACCACGTTGGGAAGGCACGGGAGAGAGCGTCGGCTTTCACGTTCTTTTCTGCGGGCTGGAAGTGGGTCTGGAAGTCGAACCGGGAGAAGAAAAGAGCGAAACCACCTAGCCTGCTGTTTGGGGTTAAGGTCGCTGAGGGCCCTCTGGAGGTATTGGAGGGTTTTTTTTGGGGCCGAATAGATGCGGATGGGATGGCGAGCCCCTTCCAGCAGATAACGCCATTCCTCCAAAGCTAGCTTGATAGCTAGTAGCTCCCGGTCGCCAATCGTGTAGTTCCTCTCGGCCGGGGCGCCGCTCGGCGTCGGGGCACGGATGCGCCTGCGACCCAGGACAAGGGTCGCAGGGGCATCCGTGACAGTACCCCCCCCTTTAGCCTCCCCCCCCTTGTTTCTGTAGTGGAGGAATTTCTGAATGATGCTGCGGTCCAGGATGTTCTCCTCCGGCTCCCAAGACCTTTCTTCGGGGCCAAATCCCTTCCAGTCCACAAGAAAGAAACGTTTCCCTCTAGTCCTTCTCATACCTAGGATTTCTTTGACCACGAAGACATTAGAGGCATCCGCCACAGATGAAGGAGGGACTGTCCTCCACGAGAAGCGATTCATGAGCAGAGGCCTAAGTAGTGAGACATGGAATGAGTTGGGAATTCGCATGGTAGGAGGGAGCCGGAGTTTGTAGGAGACCGGGTTAATGCGACTAAGAACCTCAAAGGGTCCCAGGAAGCGGGGTCCCAGTTTGTAGGAAGGCATCTTAAGGCGGACATATTTGGCCGACAGCCACACCTTGTCACCCGGGGAGAAGACAGGAGGAAGACTTCTTCTTTTATCGGCTTGAGTCTTCGTGCGCTCGGAAGCACGGAGCAGAGACTGGCGGGTCTGGGACCAGATGGTCTTCATGTCCTGGACCAATGCGTCCGCCGCCGGAACCTCGGATGGGGATGCCAGAGGGAGAGGTGGGCGGGGATGCAGACCGTATACGATGTAGAAGGGCGAGGCCCCCGCGGACTCTGAATCTAGGGAGTTATAAGAGAATTCCGCCCACGGCAGCAAGTTGGACCAGTCATCTTGGCGTGCAGAGACGAAGTGGCGTAGGTAACACCCCAAAACCTGGTTGACTCTCTCCACCTGACCGTTCGTCTGAGGGTGGTAGGCGGAAGTCAAACTTCACCTGGAGTTGGGAACACAGAGCCCGCCAAAACTTGGAAGCAAACTGGACCCCTTGATCCGAAACAAGTTGCTGAGGGAGCCCATGCAGACGAAAAACATGATGAACGAATAGCTCTGCCAGGCGAGGAGCAGACGGCAGGCCAGGCAGCGGGATGAAATGCACCATCTTGGAAAACCGATCTGTGATCACCCAGACAATGGTGTTGCCAGCCGAAGGAGGGAGATCGGTTACAAAGTCCATCGCTATGTGGGTCCAAGGTTGAGTAGGGATGGGTAGTGGATGTAGTAGGCCTGCCGGCTTGTGATGAGGAGTCTTGTTGCGGGCACAGGAGTTACAAGACTCAACAAAGTCCTTGACATCCTTAACGAGC
This sequence comes from Phyllomedusa bahiana, assembly GCA_025379985.1. Lineage (NCBI taxonomy): Eukaryota > Metazoa > Chordata > Amphibia > Anura > Hylidae > Phyllomedusa > Phyllomedusa bahiana. Next base: position 65,841 of record JAODAL010008515.1, read on the forward strand.
TCTGGCCATCAATAGAATCGGGATATCAGGAGGAATGTTTTTCGGACGCCGGGATGACCGACCACCAAGGAGCAATGTCCACATTTCAAGATACGTCTGCGGAGAGCAGGGCTTACGCAGGTCTTCCCCGGAGGAACCTTCCGGAGGTCAACTGGAGCAGCCAAGATAAGACGTTCTGGGGGAATTATGTGCTCCGGAGTAGTCTCTTCACCCACCACGTTGGAGGCGCGGGAGAGAGCGTCGGCTTTCACGTTCTTTTCTGCGGGCTGGAAGTGGATCTGGAAGTCGAACCGGGAGAAGAAGAGCGACCACCTAGCCTGCTGTGGGTTAAGTCGCTGAGCCGTCTGGAGGTATTGGAGGTTTTTGTGGTCCGAATAGATGCGGATGGGATGGCGAGCCCCTTCCAGCAGATAACGCCATTCCTCCAAAGCTAGCTTGATAGCTAGTAGCTCCCGGTCACCAATCGTGTAGTTCCTCTTGGCCGGGGCGCCGCTCGGCGTCGGGGCACGGATGCGCCTGCGACCCAGGACAAGGGTCGCAGGGGCATCCGTGACAATATACCTGCCTATACCTACTATGGGGGACATTAAACTGCCTATACCAGCCTATGGGGGACACTAAACTGCCTATACCTGCCTGTACGGGACATTAATCTGCCTATACCTATGGGGGACATTAAACTGCCTATACCTGCCTATGTAATTTTATTGGTATCCATTTTTATTTTTTAAATTTACCAGTAGCTGCTGCATTTTCCACCTTAGGCTTATACTCGAGTCAATAAGTTTTCCCTGTTTTTTGTGGCAAAAGTTGGTGCCTCGGCTGATATTCGGGTCAGCTTATACTCGAGTATATACAGTAATTCCAAAGGGTTCACTTAAGGCTTTGTTCACACTTTTAGCTTTTTAGATTCATTTTCTAAAGTCATATCATAATATAGTTTGGTTTAATTTAAATGGATACTTACATAGCACAAAGTAACCATCTATTTTTGAGACTAAGGGCAACGTATGATTTTTGGCCATTTTTTTGCGCACATTTGTAGCGTAGAATGCGCCTGAATCAATAAATGTGTTCTACTGTGGATCATAGATTTAGCGCTTTCTAGCTACAAAGCAGCACTTCTGGCTCAGGTAAACCACTTTTAAAGTGGTTTACCTATTCCAGCAGTAATGCGCCTGGATTTGTCATACTGAAGCTATAAATATGTAGCTTCGTACGGTTGTAGTGTGACACGTCTCCAGCATGCCCCTGATCTCAGGTGCATTACAAAGTGCTGCGGGCGCTTTGTAATGTGCCTGATACTGGAGTGTGCCCTTTTAAAAATAGACCGAACAGGGCTCATACATGTCGCCCTAAGTTTCCACACGTGCATATCAAGATTAGGTACTCATGATGGCGCTCATTGCGTAAGCGCCATTACTAATCACACATCCTATTGGATAAGGAGATATCGCCTCATTGCCTCTGTCACGAATGCGCAATGGGCTATTTGAAGTCCATCAAGAGTCATTAATAACCAAACACTTACTATTGACCAAGGAGATGTTGCATCCTATTGGTTAAGGAGATATTGTGACATTGCTTCTGTTGCCCATGCATAATGGGTTGTCTGAGGCCTATCAGAGCACTGGCAAAAGTGATTTGTTTTTTGATTCGCTATGGCAGCCTTCAACTATTGATCCTGTTGACTGTTGCAATAATGACTCATTGTATAAAGTGAAGGAAATAATTATTGGATATCTTGCTGATTTTGTAAGTTTGCCCACTGAGAAAGACATGAACAGTCTATAATTTTAAGGTTAGGTTAATTTTAACATTGAGAGATAGAATATCAAAAATAAAATACAGAAAATCACATGGTATAAAATATATAAATTTATTTTCATTTTGTAGTGAGAAATAGGTATTTGATCCCTCTGGCAAACAAGACTTAATGCTTAATACTTAAAACCCCTGTTGGCAAGCACAACAGTCAGGCGTTTTTTGTAGTTGATAATGAGGTTTGTGCGCACATGTCAGGAGGAATTTTGGTCCACTCCTCTTTGCATATCATCTCTAAATCATTAACATTTTGAGACTGTCGCTTGGCAACTCGGAGCTTCAACTCCCTCCATAACTTTTCTATGGGATGAAGGTCTGGAGACTGGCTAGGCCACTCCATGACCTTAATGTGCTTCTTTTTGAACCACTCCTTTTTAATATCCTGACAGAGGGAAGGAGGTTGTCACTCATGGCTTCATCCATTCTCCCATTGATGCAGTGAAGTTGTCCTGTGCCCATAGCAGAGAAACACCCCGAAAACATAATGTTTCCACCTCCATGCCTGACAGTGGGGCGGTGTTCTTTGGGTCATAAGCAGCATTTCTAGTCCTCCAAACATGGCGAGTTGAGTCTCAATGCCAAATAGCTAAATTTTTGTCTAATTTGACCACAGCACCTTCTCCCAATCACTCAAAGAATCATCCAGGTGTTCACTGGCGAACTTCAGATGGGCCTGCACATGTGCCTTCTTGAGCATGGGTACCTTGCAGGCACTGCAGGATTTTAAACCATTATGGCGTAATGTGTTACTAATGGTTTTCTTGATGACTGTGGTCGCAGCTGCCTTGAGATCATTAACAAGTTCCCCCGTGTAGTTTTAGACTGATCTCTCACCTTCCTCGTGATCAAGGATACCCCACGAGGTGAGATTTTGCATGGTGCCCCAGATCGATGTCGATTGACAGCCATTTTGTATTTCTTCCATTTTCTTACGATTGCACCAAGAGTTGTCTCCTTCTCACCCAGTGTCTTACTTTTGTAGCCCATTCCAGCTTTGTACAGGTCTATGATCTTGTCCCTGACATCCTTAGAAAGCTCTTTGGTCTTGCCCATGTTGTAGAGGTTAGAGTTTGACTGATTGAATATGTGGACAGGAGTCTTTTATAAAGGTGACTATTTAAGACAGCTGTCTTTAATGCAGGTAACGAGTTGATTAGGAGCATCTAACTGGTCTGTAGGAGCCATAACTCTTAATGGTTGGTAGGGGATAAAATATTTCAGCAAAATGCAAATAAATGTATATAATTTATACAAGTCGATTTTCTGGAATTTATTTTTGGAATTCTATCTCTCAATGTTAAAATTAACCTACCCTTAAAATTATAGACTGTTCATGTCTTTGTCAGTGGGGAAACTTACAAAATCAGCAAGGGATCAAATAATTATTTCCTTCACTGTAATTGAAATCGTCACATTTGTAAAAGTCTGATCTGTTACAATACAACATAATTTATCTTATATAGTGAATACTGTAGAAGAAATAAAACCCAAGTGCCGAAATTGTGGGTTTTTTTTTGGTCATTTCACATCCCAAAAAATTGAAATAAAAATTAATCAAAAAGTCACATGTATCCCAAAATGGTTTAAAAATGACACGCTCAAGTCCATAGACTGAAAGGCAAAAAAAGTTATTGGTCACAGAGATTGGCATTTCAGTGAAAATTTTAAAAATAGAAAAAGCTTTTTTTAAAATACTAAAACATAACAAAAACCTCATTAAATTTGGGGTCATCAGAATTGTATCAACCTACAGAATACAGATAACACATCACTTATACTAAAGCGTAAACTCCATAAAATCGAAACCCCCACAAAAATATTTGCATATACATAGAATTTTTTTTTTTTTTTGGGGGGGTTGTTCCAGTATGTTATATGTTATAGTCAATGGCACCATTAAAAAGTTCATTTTGTCCCAAAAAAAAAAACTTTCATATGACAATGTTGATGGAAAAATAAAAAAAAGTTTTGACTTTTGGAAGGCTGAGAGGAAAAAGCAAAAATCAAAAATCCAACAATAGCTGTGACCTAAATGAGTTAAAATGGGATGATAGTTCAAATTAGTAAATTGTTGCTTTAGGCAATTTAATATCGAGCAAAGACTAGCCCACCTGGCCTGATTGTACCATAATTTAGTACACATTGTTAAGAAAAGTTAATGCTGGCTGAGACAGAAAAGAATCAAAACACACAGTGCATCATAATTTACTGTATATGGTGCTGTATAGCATCACAAAGGTCAGAGCAGCCATGTTGACTGCTGTTAACTGCTGAAAACTTCATAGAATTGACACAAGCCTATGGACAGTGGTCTCTTTCAGCAGGAGAATACGTCCTGTCACACTGCAAAGATTTCCCAGGAATGGATGGAGGAACATGACACAGTTTTTAGTTTTGGAGCACTATCAAAAGGGACATAGCAATTTTGAAAAAAGCATTTCTGCTATATAGGATATATGAAAAGTTTTTTGAGGTTCTCAGTTCACATTTTTGATCAAAACTGTTTAAGCCACCTCCAAACTTCAACGGGACCTCAAAGCAGGTGTTCACTATTGTTACCCTATTATTACCTCTCATGGACTCTGTTCAGACTTCCATATCTCAGGGAGGGAAGGCACCGACTTTTGAACACACTGCACTGGTTTAAAACCTATTAATGTGGGTGAAGTGCAAAAAACCAAAATGGAGGCAGCCACTTCCTCCAAACTCAAACTAGAAACAATATATGGTTATGCACATCCAAAAAAAAAAAACATTTTTGAAAAAAATGAACATAGGTGCAACACTGGTGCGGCTGTAGTATACATACATATTCCAAAAAACAGTGGCACACGATAAACTGGAGCACTATCAAAAGGGACATAGGAATTTTGAAAAAAGCATTTCTGCTATCTAGGATATATGAAAAATGTTTTGAGGTTCTCAGTTCACATTTTTGATCAAAACTGTTTAAGCCACCTCCGAACTTCAACGGGACCTCAAAGCAGGTGGTCCTACACTATTGTTAACCTATTATTACCTCTCATGGACTCTGTTCAAAATATTAAAATATTAAACGTTAAAATCACTCCACCCTCCCCCTTTTCCTATTTTACAATTAAAAAAATAAAACAAGAAAAAAGTTACACATAATTGGTATCACCACATGTGTAAAAGTCTGTAAAAGTCCAACGTAGAAGAAAAAAATTTGGAAAAAGAGTGATCAAAAAAGTTGAATGTATTCAAAATTGGTAAAAAGTACCCTTTAGGCAACAGAAAATGGACCCTCACTTAAGCCCAGAGGTAGAAGTACAAAAAAGTTATTGGTTGCAGAAAATTGCGCTGCGACAAAAATTAGAATAATAAAAAATGTTTGGAATTTTTTTATGATACCAAAACATAACGGCAATCCTACATATCTGGTATTGCCAAATTCGTATCAACCTATAGAATACAGATAACACGTCATTCGTACTGAAGATTGAATGCAATAAATGCAAAACCCCCACAGTTTGTTCCACTTAGAATTTTTTTGTCATTTCCCAATATACTCTATACTCTAATAGTACAGTGAACGACACCATTAGAAAGTACATTTTGTCTCGCAAAGTAAAAACCCTCCTATGCCTATGTAGGTGAAAAAGTAAAGGAGTTATAGCTCTAGGAAGGCAGGGAGGGGAAAAAAGAATAGGCTGCGGGCTGCGGTAGGAGGGTAGGAGCATGCTCTGGGTATAAGCATTTCTTCTGGCCCCTTCCTATAGACCTCTTTATGCCAAAAGCAATACATGTCACAATGGAACAAAATTTTTAAAAATGCTTTAAAAATACATTTTAAATTCTGGTGGTTTTTACAAGCATTTCAAAATGCTCAAAAAATATTGGCCTACATTTACTATTGTGGTTACGTCAGAAAATGTCGTAAAATGTGCCAAAAAGTCGCAATTTTTGGTATATCATATCACAATGTGTCGCAAACCCATGTATTATGACCTTTAGATTCTTTCTGCAACCTCCCACATGTGTTGCTTAGCCAAAATTGGGTGTGGCTTCATGGGAAAGGGGCATGACCTCAGTGCAACATGCTCCACCAAAAATGTGCCAAAATTGAGGCATGCAATGTACCCCAACTAATAGAGGTCTAAAAATTCTAAACAGGTCTAAAGATGTGCCAAATTTACCAAACCACACAAGGCACTGTGATAGATCTGTCACATATTTAGACTGCCTATAAATAATTTACAATCTCTACCTTTTAGTCAGGAATAGTAACATGTACCAATGTGTTCAGGAGCACTTGGGCTGGATTCACACAACTGTTTTTTCCTGCATCGTCATTGAGATCAGTAATAGACTCTTTGTTTCCTGTGGTTAGAGGTTAGATCTACTCTTAAATGGGTTGTTCACCTTAAAATGTATTTATAATGTCTTTACTTATTTTGTATATCATAAGAAATTACAACATTTTCTAATGTACATGTATTAAAATTCTGTTCCTGTACCTTTTTATATCAATGCAGTTAACTCTTATCTAGAAATAAAAAATGGTACAGCCCACATTCCTGTCTATAGTTGTGGCTGCCATGGAGTAACTATATGGACTAAACAGGCATGTGACCTCCTGCATTCAGTTAGCAGCAGGGTCACATGACCTGGATACCAGAGGTCACATGATCTGTGTGGTGGTCACATGATATGACCCTACCGGAGGTAGTAATGCTGAAGAAGATCTGCTCCTCCATACACTACTGTTACCTGGATACCAGGGTCACATGACCTGTGTGGTGGTCACATGATACGGTGCTGCTGGAGGTAGTAATACTGGAGAAGTTCGGCTCCTCAATAATCTACTGCTACCTGGATACCAGGGTCACATGACCTGTTTTGGGGTCACATTGATGGGGACTCTGCTGGGAGGTAGTAATATGGAGAAGTTCTGCCCTTCCAACACTACTTTTTCCTGGATCCCAAAAGGGTCAATGACCTGTGTGGTGAACACAGTTTAAGACGCTGCGGGAAAAGGCAGAAAATACGGGCAAAGAGCTCTCCTCCATACACAAAATTTGGCCCCCCGGGGATACCAGGGGTCACATGACCTGTGTGGGGGGTCACATGATAAGACGTGCGGGGGAAAGGTTGGAATACGGGGAAGTTTGCTCCCCCAATAAAACAAACTTTTTCCGGGAAAACCCAGGGTCACATGACCTGTCACATGAAAAAAGAAATTTTTGGGCCCCCCAAAAGGTCTTCATGGGATCCATAACTATGAACAGAATTGTGGGCTGTACCTTTTTTTTTCAAGAAAGGGGCCCTTTCTGCCGGGGTAAAATTGGGAGGTCAGGTGTTAAAATTTTTTTAATCCTTTGGTATAAAAAAAAATTGGGACATTTCTTTTTTATTTTCCATAATAAAATTTTAAAAAAAGGGAAACTTTTAATGGGGGCCCACCCTTTTTAAAAGGGAGTTGTCTCCCTCCCAGAGTTTCATAGGTTTGCATGAATAAAAATTACTCTGTCACTTCCGGTTTTCGGGCGGATTTTTTTTGGGCATAAGCTCCAGCTTTGTATTCAAACCCTTGTGCTTTAGTGCTAATTAGATCAGTTTAGCTCAGAAGCTTCTAAAATTTCTTGCAAAAGGTTTATTAAATCCCAAAAAAACCCCCGCACCACAGAAAAACTGCCATGACTGTGTGATGCCTCACCACGCTATTCATGAAAAAAAACGGGGGGGAGAATTTTGTTTACAGGTCGGTTACTAGGGAACTAAAATTTGCCGGGAGGTTTTAAAAATTACTTGTATCCCCTTAGGGAAAACAGATGAACAAACCCAATATATTTGGAAAATGTCTTTATTTTGGGTTCCTAAATTTGAAAGCTTTTTTGTACGGAAAACCTTTGGCTAAAGCTGTTTGAAAAGTTTCATAAATTACATTTTTGTCTTTCTGGTTTACACAATTTAGAATACAGTTTTTTTTTTTTTTTTTTTGTTTTTTTTTTTTTTGCTTTAGATTTTTAGTTATAGGCAGGGCCGAACTGGGAATAAAAAGCAGCCCTGGCACAAAACCCCCACAAGCCCACATACAGTATCCCTCTAAAATTTTCTAGTACGAACCCCAGTTTTTAAAATAAACAACAATAACAAAAAGGGGAAGAAAGTAAAAGTGGTTCAGGGAAACCCTTAATCACAGGATCATGGAAACCCATAATCACAGGGTGTATGCTGCCACTATACAAGCACCAATATAACCTACAATACCGCCCTATATATACCACATAGTGGTCAGACACCAGTTCGGTTCACCATCACATGACAGTGACTACAGCACTGATCCAATACAGAAGCAAAATAACCCCCCCTGCAGTGAGTTGGCCAGTTCTGTTTCTTTTTCTTTTTAATTTTTTCCCCCCTTTTTTGTATTTTTTTGTGATTTTAAGGGAGTGTAGGGACCTGCAATAAAGAGGAGCCGTGAAAGGGGGGGCTTGCAGGTTACAATATAGGGCCTTTATTTTAAACCCAATACCTCAAATTTTGATATTTTTCCAGTATGGAAAATATTTTTTTCCCCCAACATTTTAAATGGGGATTGGATGCAAGTAAATACCAGCCCCCCCTCATGATAAAGGTGTGCGAGCGGTGTTTACGGTTTTTTGGCATTTTTTAGTTCCCAAAACGTATGGTACTGTGGCGTTTTGGCTTTTTTGATGCTAGGGAAATTTGAGCAATTTAAGGTGCAGCTTTCTGTCCACCAGGGGAAAGTATATGGTTTCCCCAAATCGCTGCCCCTGGGTATTTTTCTTTAATAGATGGGGCCCATGTTGCCTCTATGCTGTGTTCAGTCTCATTTCAGTTTTACTAGCAGTGAGTATGGCCATGAGGCAGGACTTCCCCCAGTAGCTATATAGGTAGACAGGGCCTCCCTCACTAGTTTGACAGGTAGACAGGGCCTTCTTCCAGTAGTTATATAGGTAGACAGGGCCTCCCCAAGTAGTTAGGTAGGCCGACAGGGCCTCCTCCAGTAGTTATATAGGTATACAGGGCCTTCGCTAGTAGTTATACAGGTGTAAAGGACCTCCTCCAACTAGGTAGGTAGGTAGGCAGGTCCTCCCCCAGTAGTTATACAGGTAGACAGGCCCCCCCCCCAACTAGGTAGGTAGACAGGGGGGCCCCCCAAAAATGGTAGGTAAAAAGGGCCTCCGCCAGCAAGGTAGGTGGATAGACAGGGCCTCCCCAAACAAGGTAGGTAAACAGGGCCTCCCCCAATTTTAAAAACCAGGGCTTGCTGGGTCCAAAACCATCCGGTGCCCGGGCCCTTGTGTTACGTTTTGCCAGTAGGGCGGGGTTACAGGCATTTTTTACTGAACTCGGATTTTTTTACAGAGGAAAAACTGTGGAGCGGTCCCTGAGCTCTCATGTATTTATTTTTCCCCAGAACAGGTAATCATAGCTCTCAATGAGAGATATGAATTACCATAATGTCGGCCTGTACGTCAGGTGTATTGAAGCACAATTACGCGCTGAAGTACGGACCGACATTATATCGTGTGAATATACACAGCGTATTTGTGGGGCATAACTGTGCTGTAATGTGCCCAAAGTGCGGCCCGCAAATACGATAAAATCCTAGTGGTGAGTGCTATGATTACCTCTTTTCCCTGGCACACAGAACCCGCCCTTAAAAATAAGTGACATGCCGCTCCTTTCAGGGGGAAAAGTGAAAGTGGATGGGAGGTGGCCGGAGCGCTGCTGAAATTACCTGCTGGACAGCGCTTACTTCCAACAGCAGGCGTATAGCGGTGCACACAGGTATCTGCCACCATACACGGCGTGAACATACCCTTAGGGCAGTACGCCATGTGTTTTGGAAGTACAGAGGGGGCTGGTCCATTCACTTCCACTATCAGCGCAGCGAAGAAGTGACCTGTCACTTCTCTCCCCCAGTGTACAATACGATCGTATTTTACGCTGGGGGAGATGGACATAATTCATAGTTCCCTATGAGAGCTATGAATTACCATAATTGCGGCGCGCATGTCGGGTGTATTGATGCGCAAATGCATGCTGAAATGCGCCCCACGATTTACGCCTTGTGAACACACCCTTACTCTGGCTGCAGCAGCTAAAAACATAGGCAACCCTGACAAATTACTGGGTATAAAAAATTATATTCAAATATAATTCATCATAGGGTTGTAGTTTTACATGTGTAAGGCTATGTTACCACTGACAGGAAACGATTCGTATCTTCAGTGCTTTTTGTTTTTTAAAAGTGCTGAAGATACAATCGTTCTTGCGACCCAATAGACGGCAATAGAAAAGACGTCTACCCGTTTTTGTCCGATGCAGTGTGGACATAGCCTAAGAGACACACTAGGCAGGTTATGTTATAGTGATGTGATGAGGTGGTATTGTGGATATGTGTATGTACACAAATATACATACACATTATACAATACATATGAGACACATCTAACAGTACAAAACCCATATAAAACATAAAACACAGACATATATACAAAACTGATCACCAGAAACATGCACACAACCTCGTACATTCACATGGGGGCGAAAGTGAGGCAACTCACCACTAGCCTCCGGACGGCGGGAAAGGGACCCAGACCGAGAAAGAGACAGCAGGGTGGAAGCCCCTCAGGGCCGACAGAGTGCGTGCTCATTTCCGGACTTGTGTGTGTGAGCAACCCCCCTCCTCCCCCTCAGCCCCGGGCACCTCCTCAGTCCCCCCCTCCCCCTGCCGACTTAGCAACCATCCAAAACTGTATGTCGTCCCAGAACACACATACATTTTTCAAAAGATCCGCGCTCTGAGGTTGGGGCACAGGCTTCTTGTTCCGAACAAAACTACCTAGCAAACCCTCTGTAGACAGGCCTCCCAAAAACCTAGGTAGGTAAAAACGGGGCCAAACCCCAACTAGGTAGGTAGACAGGGCCTCACCCAACTAGGTAGGTAGACAGGGCCTCCCCCAACTTGGTAGGTAGACAGGGGCCCCCCCTAACTAGGTCGGTAGATAGAAAGGGCCTCTCCCAAAAAGGTAGGTAGGTAGACTGGAGCCTGTATTAAAAAGAAAAAAATAACACTCACTTTTCCTCCCTCCTTTCCTCTCTAACTATGGAGCAGGCGGTGTGATTTTTCATCTGCTTACCGGGCACTGTGGGGAAAAGTCATAAAAAAAGACAAAGTATAACTCTAGTCGTCGGACAAAGGCCCCCAGCCCCAGGAACCCTAAATTAATTAGCCCCACTCAGACCCATTGTAAATACCCTTCCATAGAAACCCCTCAATTACCTAGGACCCCTGGTAACGGGGGCAAGAGGAAACCCCCAAACACATGAAAGGATCCCCATCAACTTTAAATTGCACCCAGAAACATTCCCTCCAACCCCAAGCTTCAAAGACTTGACTGAATCGAGGCCAGGTGCGCGGCCTCGATATTTCATAAAGATTTACAGGCGACCCGTTCAAAACTGGTCTACTGGTCTCGGGCGGGTTCATATTTTAAAATATGAAGCTCCTCATGCACATGGCCACCACTCCCATGTTCGCACGATGCAGGTGGCTGAGAAATCCCCAGTTGGCCTTAGGGAGCCCATAGGATAGGGGTTCCTGGTACAAAGGTGTAGCTTAGGCCCATCCAGTTCTGATGGTACCACTAGCTCAGTTCTGTCCCAATGCCCTGCCACGGTATGGCCCATTTGTGTGTTTCAGTCAAAAATGGCATGGCCAGGGAAGGAGGAGTTGGTAGACCATCTCAGGGATGTGTGGGGGAGTGTAGGGGGCTGCCACATGGGCTGTCCCATCACGGATATAAGCAGGAAACCCAGGTGGGCCCATTTTTGCATTCAGGAGGGGAGGTACCTGACATCAATATTTCCAAGACCCACACCAAAGAACCCCACATCAGCCCCCCATGTGGGCTCAAAAACCAAGCCAATCTCGGGAAAACGGCACACTTACTCCCTTTTGCTGTAACCATACTTATATTTGCACCTCTGACTCTTATCTTATATATTATCTTCTGTACATTTATCTGTCAGTGCGCCCCCCAAAGGGTAATAAATCCATAAACTTTAATCTGACTAGTCGCTTGATATTTTAGTTCCCCCCAAAATTTTCCGGCCTATAATAATACTACCCCAAGGCGGTTCCTCCCCTTTTTATAGGTCATTAACGGCCCTCTTATAACCAAAAAAGAACTGGGGGCAGCTTTTTGGGGCCGGCAAGCTTTTTAACCGCGGGGGGAAATAAATCTCTCCAGCCTTCAGGCGTGGGCGGGGAGGTTCCTCTCGCACCCCCTGGCCCCCCGTGCCTTTTGGCGGACAGGGGTTAAAAAGGTGAAACAGAAAACGGCACCCATGCACCCCAGGGGGAGTCGCCCCGTCCTGATACCCCCAAAAGTCGGGGCCATCGACCCTCAGGGCCGGCGCCTTTCCGACAGACACCACTCTGATGTCTATTAGGCTGTAAGCCTATCCATAGACCATGACCTCCAAGGGGCTGAATGGCCAGGATCAGCGATCCTGACTGTTCTGCCATGTGATCACTATATCACTAGGACTATGTGACCCAGCGATGCATTTGGGTGGCAGGGGGGCCTGTGGTCACAAGTGCGACCGCTGCGGCCCCAGTAGCTATTCCACCAGGCATTTGGTTATAGGCTTCTCTACACAGCTAAATGGCAAAAAAAACGCATTTTAAATGCTACAGGCCCTGGGCTGGTGTCACTTTTTGCATTTTTTCAGGTGTTTTTTTTTGGGGGGGGGCAGACTTCTGCTATCAAATGTTAGATGGAAATCAATAAGGAAATATAACACACACTACATACAATACTTTTAATTTTTTGACTTTTTGTATCACTTTGCGTATATTTCTTTGGTTATTGGCAATTCACACACAGTATTGTTTACTTGTGGCTTTTTAGTCAGCTTGTATTATTTTTTTCCCCTCTATTGATGCATGTACTTATTTTAATTGGCAGATTGGAGCGAAGAAGGATTTTTTTTCCCTAAAATGAGGACAGTGGGATATCTACCTCATGGGGTATTTGCCTTCCTCTAGATCGACACTATAGAACAGTAGGCGGATCTGGACTGACGTCTGTCTTTTTTCAACCTTACAAACTATGTAAAAGTCCATTATATTTATGCTGCTGAAAAAACAAATGTTTTGTGACATTTTTCCACATTACGGGCCACAGTATAAAACGCAAGGTCAAAACGCACTTTGTTGCCCATCCCCCAAATCAAAGCACCCTCCCATTTCAATAGTTCCGGAAAAATTAGGGGTCGTCTATTGGTTTTCTAGGGGGGAACAAAGGGGTTTTTAGCCTAGACATTTTTTTTCATACATGTGGCCCTACAAGTCATGTAATTCAAACAGACATCATTTAATCACATGACCTTAGGTCAGACCAGAAAAAAACTAAAATACCCATGTATCGGAACACATTATTTTGTGGAAAAAAAATGCATTGAAAAAAAAAAAAATGCAATTTTGAGTTTTTTCTTTTTAGCCAAAGAATGCCCCCCCCAAAAGATTTCGGGAAAAGTCAAGGGTGTTCACACAAAGTAAAACTAAGGGAACATGTAATTTTTTAAAAAGAAAAGTGTAAACCTTTTTTAAACAAGTAAATGCTTTTTTTGTAAATTTAAGGTTTTTTTTGGCATTTCCCCAAAGAAAGGCCCCAATTCATGACGATTATTAGTTTTGGATGTTTTAAAAACCACTTGCAACACGTACTTATGTTTGGAGCACTTATTGCATAAATGTTTTAGTCATCCAGTTGACATCAGTGGTAAATTTCCAGGCATTTTCTACATACAAAGAATATGACTAGAGAGGGGCGAATTGATTCTAACGAAGTGGAAATCGTTTAAAAATTTCAGGAAAATTTGGGTTCTGAACAAAGCGAATTTGGGGGGACTTCAGGTGAACGAAGTGTGCTTTTGATTGATAAAAGGGGCTGCGACAAGGTGTTACGGGGGGAAAAGCACTCTGGGAGGAAGAAGGCATAGCCTCAGAAGTGCAGAGATGAAGCATCAAGCCCGGGCGGATTCTTACGTCACCGTACTATATAAGCCCGGGGCGCGACGCTGGGAGCTCACCCCTCTCACTGTACGATCAGGAAGGTGCTCCCGCGGCTGTTTTGTATAGCTCTTACTGAAGAACAATTTTATACAGCGATTTTTGGGGGTGTCTCGCTTGTCTCAAAGACTGTTTCTTTAATTTTCATTTCTATTTTTGGGTTTGGTCTAAACCCTTGTGCGTCCACTGTGCGGCTATAATTTTTAATCTATTGCCACAGCAATTAAATACCCAAAGGGGGGGACTAACCAGCCCTGTTGTATTCTTTTAAAAGAACAGCTTTTTTACAATAAAAAAACCCATTTCTTTTTTGGCTGCTAAATTCTTTGCGCAATTTAAATCCAGGATTTTAATTAAGGGGTTTTTTTTTCTGCTGGGGTAACCAAGAAAACTTTTTTTCACCCCCAAAAAAAACAATTTTTCCTGTAGCAAAATTTTTACAAGCGAAGTTAATTAAAATTTTTTTTTCTCTTTTTTTTTTGTTTAAAAAATCGCCATTGTAACACGCTACAAAGCAGTAGTTTGGGGCTGCTAATTTTTTTTTTTTTGCGCAATTTACATCCAGGGGTTAATTAAGCATTGTTTTTTCGCTGTGGTGACCCCAAAGAAACCGCTTTTTTTCACCGCCAAAAAATAAAATTTTTCCGTAAAAAATTTCACAACGAAGGTTAATTAAAATTTTTTTTCCCCTGTTGTGTACGAGAAAACACCCATTGAACACGCTACAAAGGGGCTCGAAAATTGTTTTTCTAAATTGTTTGGCGCAATTTACATCCAGGGGTTAAATTTAACCGTTTTCTGCAGTTGTACCAGTAAAAGAAACTTTGTTTTTGCCCGCCACAGAGAAATTCTGTAGCAACTTCATACCAAAGGGTTTAAATTAAGCCTTTTGTGTTTTTATATTCAGTAAAATACACGAGTTTTTAAACGCCATCCAAGTCAATTTTCCTGCCCATTTTGGGGACGCAATTTATATAAAGGGGTTCCCAAGCTTTTTAGTGGGTTCATTTTGGAGTCAAATACAGGGGTGTATTTATCTATACAGAATCTTCAAAAAACAGTTCTGTACATTTAGAACAAACAGTATTCAGACAGAGAGGTGGGGGCTCTTCCCCTCGATGGCGAGGCACAAACATTCCCAGGCTCAGGCGCACACGGGGGGGGGGCAAGGGACTCGCACGGGGGGTCACTGGGGGGGTGAGGCCACAACTGCCCTGTCATCAAGGGGCCCCGTGTGCTGACTAAAACCCAAAGGGTTCTGATTTGTTGACTGGTCATCCACTTCCTCCCAGATGACATCTGACAACCCCACCAAATTTGGGTGGAATTCAACACACCCTTTAGTTGGCAGGGCCCCGGGCGGGTCAGGGCCGTCCCCCTACTCAACCCCCCTCTATCCCATCCGTTCCCTCACCAGAATCTACTATGTGGTTGGGCTCACGCCACATATGCGGATTGAACATTGGGGAGGGAGTAGCAGCTACTTGGCAGCGAAGAAATGGGGCCAATACCCCTCTTCTTGCAGTAGGCGCAAATAAAGATGGGGAGAGGCATGGGGGGGTCATGTTTGGGGGGTCACCCTCGCATACCAAGACCGGTGATGAGACAGCAGTGACGAAAAACAAAAATTTAAATATGATGACCCCGACCGACGGGGGAGCCGGGTGAGGCAAGGGTTCATCATCTCAGGGAAAGGCGTCGCTTGCGCGCAGGCAGGGGCGCACCAGAAAGGGGGTATGTGGTCGGGTCCGGGGTAGCACAGTTATGGGTAGCCAAGGGCCCACGGGGTAAAAAACCCCCGCTTCGCGGGGTCCAAGAAAGTATCGGCACGGGGGGCTCAGCGAGGCAGCGGCGGTAGTACACTCAGTTCGGAGCTTGGCGAAAAAACCCATACTGGGGCGGGTGGCAGTTCTTTGCAAAGACACCGAGGGCCGAAATGGTTATTAGAATCTGGGGCAAAAGGAAGCTTGGCCAGGGGCAACTTTTTGGCACCAGGGCCCTCATAAACACATGCGCGTCCCCAAACCAGGGGCCTGGGAGAAACGTGCTAATTTTGGGGGTGGGCCATCCTGCGCCGCACAACACACAGCCAGCACACCCGTGGCACCATGCCATTGCAGCCAGTCAAGGCCCCACCACCTTGCAGAGGGAGCTGTTTTCTTTGACACATCCCCTCCAATGCTCCTCTCCTCGCAAAACCAGGCCCCAGCATCGTTCAGCGGGGCGTTTGAAAAGAGAAAAAAGTAGCGTCCAACCATCCTAAGGTGCAGCACTGCCCGGGCTCCTTCCAATTGTTGGTACTGCAGCCCTCCCTTTCCAAATGGGGGATCGCACCTTTCAAGAAAAATGGCTTGTGCCGACCGAATGGGAGTTCCAAGCTGTAATTTATTTTCCAAAAAGGCAGTACCAGCACTTCATAAATATGTAAAGGGAAAGGGTGGGCCATCCTTGACTTATGGGTTTGCCCAAAGGTTCAGGGCAGCGGGACGTCGGAGCTGAAAACAACGGTCAGGCCAGTACATGTCCTTTAGGGCCCCCACTGGGGAATGTGCTTCCTGCCCAGGCACACCAACAACTTTGGCAGGGAGAGGGCCCTTTTTCTGCTCCACGTTGTCAAACTGCGGCTCCTGCGCCAATGGCCCCCTCCCCCACCACCACCACCACTCACCTCCAAAATATTGCCCATCATCCCACATGTGGGCACCGGGGTTGTCCCATTCACACCTGGGTTTGCCTCGGCGAACGAGTCCACAGGGGGGGAAACTGCTCCGCGTCATGCAGAAGAAATCGATGTGGGCTTTCCCGCCCAACTGCAAATGGGAAACCCAGGGTGAGGGACAATGGGGGGAACATGTGCCCGGCTGCACTGGGGAGGGGATTTCCATCCCCTGCATGGTGCACATTTCAACCGGTTGTGAAAAGGTTCCTAAATTTTCCCCCGATCTTCAAAGATTTTTAAAATGCCGGGAAACTTCATGCTTTTCACCTTTCCCTACAAACCCGGGAACACCCTACTCGATTTTGCAGGGCAGAACGCCTCCCCCAACACACTCTGATACGATTTTTTCCACCCGTTGGAATTCCACCTGCACATGTTGGACCACTGATGAACAGAAAAAGGGCCCAAAAAAACGTTTTTTGATGATCCAGGGGACAGATACTCCCCTTGTAATTTTGATGTCAGCCAGTGGCCCATGCGGACATTTTCCGTTTGTTAGGCAATTCGAGGGGCCTTTTATTTGTTCATCGCCGGGACACGGTTGAAAAACGCTTTCCCGCCAAATTTCCCCTGGAACAGAGCTGAAAAATCTGTCTGGGCGGGGGACTGGAGATTGGGGCGACTACATTCGCGCCACATATCCGGTTGGGACTTAAATGGGGGAGGAGGAGGGGACTTTGGGGAGCAAACATTGTCGGGTGAAATGAGGGGATTTTTAAAACCCAGGTGACAATAGGAGGAGCACTGAAGGGGTAGTGGAGATGAGGAAGACGAGGCAAAAAAAATTACCCCAACACCGGGCATATACAGGGAGATGGAGGCAGGAGCCCCTGGGATCACTTGGGCATGGCCCCGCAGCGGGGATTTGCCGGGCAGTAAACAGCCGAAAGTCACATCCGCAAGGGATGACTTCGGGCTCTCCACCCTTTTGGACCCTCGCTACCGGGCCAAAATGGAGCCTTTTTCCCAGCATTGAAGGGGGACAAACTCAAATAAATAGGGAAATCCCCGTAAACGTTGGCCGCTGCCATGTGCGGCACGTCCCCTCCCCGACAGGTCTGACCGGGGTTCTTTAGCGCCACGTACTACTCCCGGCGCCCCTTGTTGGGGGAAGGTGGGGGGGTGGAGCAGTACCACTCCTCCACAGCACCCTATGCTGGAGTCACTATGAGCAGCTTCCTTTACCCCCTAGGAAAGGAGGGCATCGCCAGCAGCAGCAGGACTTTGGGGCAGACCCGAACCCAAAAGGTGGGGGCCTTTACACACTCGCCCACCCCCGGGTTTGAAGATCCGCTGGACTACTGGGGCAGCCAAAATGGGTGTTGGCCGCAACTTCCGATTTCAGTGGAGAACTGTCCTCCCGCCATATTTGGGGATCAGAGCGGGTTTTTCAGTGCGGGGGGGCCATCGTTCCCCAAGAAACCCGCTTGTCCACGGAAATGTGGAAAAACTGACCTTTTTTCAGTGAATTTTAGGCGTGGATGGCCAGGGTTTCCACACACCAAAGCCTTTGCGTCAGACAAATCACCTGAAAGCCTCACCCAAAAATGTGAAAATGAGTCTGGGTTCAAAAAACCCGCCTCAGCCACTATTCTGATCCACACATCCTGACAGTTTCTCCATCTGCCACCAACCATCTTTACCAGGGGCGGGATTGCCACCCACCTCCACACTCTGTCATTGTCCACTGTCTGACCCATGCTGCTTTGTTTTTGCTGGTGCCATACATTCACACTGTTCATTTTGGCCACCCCTACCCATTTATATAAAAGGTTGGGACACCATTTAAAAATTTTTATTTACAAAACTTTATTGATAACAGAAAAATATCCGTTTTTTTAAAAAAATTTGATAGTTATTTCCATCTTATAATAAACCTTAGATTCGAACTTTTTGGGACTTTTTGGGGCCAAAGACCTTTTTTCAACCTAATCTATTAAAGGTTTTATATTTCTTATTCATCTCTTTGTTATTTTACAACACCTGCAGTGCATTTTCTATGCTGAATGAAACCAACTCCGTTTTCTGCGCCCCTACCCACACACTGTTTATTGCCCCCTCTGTGGCCTACTCCCTTTTTTGCACCTCCAAATGTCTTGTGCACTGCTTTCCCCATGTGCTGCGTGCTGCCCTGGCGTGACCTACACACTGTGTCATTGTGCCCCTGTCTGACCTCATCGCTGCTGTGGGGCTTCCCCTGACTACACCTCTGTCATTTTGCCACTGTCGACCTCATGCTGCTGCCGCTGCACCCCCACTCTCTGCATTGTGCCACTCGGGCCTACTACTGTTTTTGCCCCCCCAAATTCAATTGTGCCCCTTTTGACCTCAGCTGCTCTGCCCTGACTACACCTTGTCATTGTGCCACTGTCTGACCCAGCTGCTGTGTGGCTGCGCCTGACCTACACACTCGTCATTGTGCCCCGTCTGACCCAAGCGCGCGTGCTGCTGCCGTGACCACACACTTGTCATTGTGCCACTGTCTGACCTCATGCGCTGCTGTGGCTGGGTGCCGTGACCTACACCTGTTTCATTGGGCCCCTGCTGACCTCATGCTCTGCTGTGGTGTCCCCGTGACCTACACACTGTGCATTGTGCCCAAAAAAATGCCGACCTAATTTTTTGGCCTGTTGCTGCTGCCGTGACCACAAAAGGGGGTTTATTGCCCCTGGGGCCTACTCCGTTTTTTTGCCACTTTCCAAATGCAGTGCCACTGTCTGACCTCAGCTGCTGCTGTGGCGCTGCCGTTTACTTACACACTCTTTCATTTTCCACATCTGACCTAAGCTCCCCCGCCGTCACCTCCACTCTCGTCATTGTGCACTCTGGGCCTACACTTTTTGCCACCCCAGTGTCCTTGTCCACTGTCTACCTCATCTGCTGCTGTGGCTGCTGCGTGACCACACCTGGCATTGGGGCCCCGTCCCGACCTCATCGCTGCTGGCTGCTGCCGGACCCACACACGGCATTGTGCCCCTGCCTGACCTCATGCTGCTCTGTGGCTGCTGCCGTGACCTACACACGTGTCCCTTGTCCCACCTTTGGGGCCCACTCCGTTTTTTTTCCACTTCCGAATGCATTGTGCCACTGCGACCTCATGCTGCTGTGGCTGCTGCCGTGACTTACACACCTGTCATTGTCCCCCTCTGACCTAATGCGCTGCCGCCGTCACCTCCCTCTCTTCATGTGCCATTCTGTGGCCTACTACTGTTTTGCCACCCCAAATTCATTGTGCCACGTCTACCTCATGCTGCTGCTGTGGGGCTGCCGTGACCTACACATGTGTCATTGTGCCACTGCTGACCTCATCTGCTGCTATTGCTGCGGGGGGGACTACACACTGTGTCATTTTGCCCCTGTCCCGACCTCATGCGCTGCTGTGGCTGCTGCCCTGACTACACACTGTGTCATTTTCAGTGCTGACCCATGCGCGCGTGGGGGTGCTCCGTGACCTACACACTGTGTCATTGTGCCACTGTCTGACCTCATGCTGCTGTGGCCTGCCGTGACCTACACACGTTCATTTTTCCCACTCTGTGGCCTACTCCTGTTTTTGCCACCCCAGAAAGCATACCACTGTCCCGACCTCATGCGCTTGGGTGCCGTACCACACACTGTGTCATTGTGCCACTGCTGACCTTATCTGCTGCTTTTGTTGATGCCCCACCCCCACTGTTCATTGTCCACTCTTTGCCACTCCTGTTTTTTCCACCCCCAGAATGTCATTGGCCACTGTCGACCCATGCGCTGCGCCCCTGACCCCACACACTCTGTCTGTGCCCCTGTCTACCTCAAGCTGCTGCTTGGCTGCTGCCGGACCTACACACTGTGTCAATTTTTCCTACTCGTGGCCTACCCTTTTTTTCCCCCCCTCCGAAATCATTTGCCACGTCGACCTCATGCTGCAGTTGGCGCGCCATGACCTACACACTGTGCATGTGCCCCTGTCTACCTCATGCGCTCTGGGCTGCTGCCCCTGACCTACACACAGTGTCATTTTGACACTGTCTGACCTCATCTGCTGCGGGCTTCGCCGGACCCCCACACTGTGTCATTGTGCACTGTCGACCTCATGGCCCTGCTGTGGCGCTGCCGGACCTACACACAGTGTCATTGGACACTGCTGACCTCATGCGCGCGTGGGTGCTGCCGTGACCTCACACTGTGTCATTGTCCCCCTCGTGGGCCCACCCTGTTTTTGCCACCTCCAGAATGTATTGTGCCACTGTCTGACCCATGCTGCTGCTGTGCTGCTGCCGTACCTAAAACACTGTGCATTGTGCGCTGTCCCGACCTCATGCTGCTGCTGGGGGCTGCTGCCGTGACCTCACACCTTTTATTTTTGGCCAAGTCTGACCTCATCTGCTACTCCGTCACCTTCCTCTCTGTCATTGTGCCACTCCCGTGGGCCTTATGTTTTGACTCCTCCAGAATGTCATTGTGCCACGTCTGACCTCATCTGCTGCTGCCGGACCTCCACACTGTTCTTGTCCACGGGCTGACCTCAGCGCGTGTGACTGCTCCGGCCACACACCTGTCATTGTGCCACTTCTCCCAGCTGTGCTGTGGGGTGCTGTCTGACCTCACACTGTGTCTTGCCACTCTTGGGCCCACTCCTGTTTTTTTTCCCCCTCCAGAATGTCATTGGCAACGTCTGACATCATGCTGCCTGTGTTGCTGCCGTGACCTACACACCCTGTCATTGTGCCACTGTCTGACTTCTCGCTGCCGGGCCTACACACTCTGTCATTGTTTTCCACTATCTGACCTCATGCTGCGTTTTGGCTCTGCCGGACCTACACACGTGTCATTGGCCACTTCGACCTCAGCGCGCTTTGGGGCTGCCGTACCTACACACTGTGGGCATTGTGCCAGTGTTTTGACCTCACTGCGCTGTGGCTGCTGCCCTTACCTACACACGTGTCTTTTCCAGTGTCTGACCTCATGCTGCGCTTGGGGGCGCCCTACCTACACACTGTGTCATTGTGCCACTTTCTGACCCATGCTGCGCGTGGCTGCTCCGGACTACACACTGTGTCATTTTGCACTTCACCTCATGCTGCGCTGGGCTGCTCCGGGGACCCACACACTGTGTCATTGTCCCACTCTGGGGCCTACCTGTTTTTTTGCCACCTCCAGAAGTCATTGTCCACTGTCAAACCCAATTTTTGCTGCTGCCGTGACCTACACACTGTGTCATTTTGCCATTGTCTGACCTCATGCTGCGCGCTGTTTATCCGTCAACTCCACACTGTGTCCCTTATGCCACTCTTTGGCCTACTCCGTTTTTTTCCACCTCCAAATTCATTTTGCCACTCTCGACCTCTGCTGCGTGGGGGCCCCGTCACCTCCAACTCTGTCACGATGTTGCCCACCTGACCTCAGCTTTTTTTTTTCCAGCTGTCCGCCCCTGACTTTACAGGCTACTTCCCCCTTCATTTTTTTGGGCAGTTTTGCCTCTTAATCCCAGGGAAAATTTTAGAAGCGATTCTAAGGCGGCGGCACTCATCTGCGGTCATACTAAAACAAACATTGTATGAAAACCCAACCAAGCTCCCTCTGCATATTAAGCATGACACAACTTTTACACCCCTTCAGGCCTTTTACCTGGGAAAAACTGTTTTTTAACGTGATTTATCCCCAATAATTCCGAACAATTTTTTTTTTTCGGGGGAAAATTTGGCAAGTGACGAACCGAATTTCGAGAAATTCGCCCATCTCTAAATATGACCAAAGAATTAACATGTTCAAAGCTTTTTGACCATGTGTCGGTTTTGAAAACCTTGTGCTGAAAATGCACTTCATATGACCTACAACATGGATTTTCTATTGAACTGAATGGGAAACATTTTCTTTCAGTTATCAATGAGGATTTCTAGGTGGAATCCATGTGGAATTCATCTAGAAATCCTCGTCATGTGAACAGAGTCTTAGGCTAGGTACATATGATGTATTTGGACGCTTAAAATGTGTGATTTGTGTAAAATGAACATCAAACTACACATCAAAAATGCATCAATAGTGACCCAAGGTTTTCTACAGGAATCCGCATCATTAGTGCATATGTTTATTTTCTCATTTGATGCATGAAAAAAAACTGGAGTACATGTCAAATATTTGTAATGTATGTTTTATGTGCACACTCTTACCATAGTACTTCAATGGGGATTGTGCAAAACTAACCAATTTATGCATATATTTTGTTGATGCTTACTTTGGTGCATATTTTGACATAAAAAAAGCATCAAATACTATGATGTTTCCTGTACTGAAAAATGCATGAAAATATGTATCAAGAAATAAGCGTCAAAAGAGATCCAAAAGAAATATCAATTGAAGAAAACACATGTAAAAACACAAAAAATGCACGTTTCTCCCATGAAATAAGTGTCCATAATCGCCCAAATAAAGTGAGGCGTCACTTTTTTTATTTGCACACAGTACGCAGCAGGGAATATGTTAAGTTTAAATAGCACTCAGTGAGTGCTATGATTTAACCATATTTGCAGGCTGTACTTCAGGCACATTGTAGCGTAATTACGTGCCAAAGTCTGCCCCCACAAATACATTGTGTGAACATAACCAAAGCATGGTTTAAAATGTAAAAATAATTACTGACATTTTTTTGTGTCACGTTATCACATGTTATAGTTATTTTTGTTCCAGCATCCCCGTAATGAGAGTTCCTGCTCAATTTGTTGTATTGTTACATTATAGGGACAATGGGCCTCATGTATAAAAACCGTCTAGGTCTAAGACTTTCTTTGTTGCCCATACCAACCAAACAGAGCTCCACTTTCATTTTTTAAAAGCACTATAGGAAATGAAAGGGGAGCCCTGATTGGTTGGTATGGGCAACAAAGACAGTCTTTGATCTAGACAGTTTTCATACATGAGACGAAATATATCTATATGAATATACAGCTAGTGAAATAAGTATTGAACATGTCACCAATTTTTTGAGTAAATACAGTTGAAACCAGGTTTACATACATTATATAAAAAGACACATCTGCATGTTTTTCTCACTATCTGACATGAAATCAGAATAAATCTTACCCGTTTTAGGTCAATTAGGATTACCAAAATTATTTATATTTGCCAAATGCCAGTATGAGAGAATTTTTTAAGGCATTTTTATTACTTTCTGCAAATTCAAAAGTTTACATACACTAGGATTACCTATGATATGCCTTATTCATCTGTACAAAGAATTATAAGCAAGTACAAACAAGATGGGAATGTCCAGCCATCATAACGCTCAGGAAGGAGACTGATTCTGTGTTGTAGAGATAAATGTGTTTTGGTCCGACATGTGCATATCAACCCAAGAACAAAAGCAAAAGACCATGTGAAGATGCTGGCGGAAACTGGTAAGATTGTGTCATTATCCACAGTGAAACAAGTACTGTATCAACATGAGCTAAAAGGCCACTCTGCCAAGAAGAGGACATTACTCCAAAAGAAACCTCTAAAAGTCAGATTAATGTTTGCAAATGCACACAGGAACAAAGACCTACATTTTTGGAGACAGGTCCTGTGGTCTGACGAAATTGAACTGTTTGGCCATAATGACCATAGTTATGTTTGGAGGAAAAAGGGAGAAGCTTGGAAACCTAAGAACATCATCCCAACTGTGAAATACAGGGGTGGCAGCATCATGTTGTGGGGTTGTTTTCCTGCAGGTGGGACTGGTGCACTTCAAAAAATAGATGGCACCATGAGGAAAGAAAATTATGTGGCAATACTGAAGCAACATCTCAAGACATCAGCCAGGAAGTTAAAGCTTGGGCGGAAATGGTTCTTCCAAATGGACAATGACCCGAAGCATACTGCCAAACTGGTTACCAAGTGGCTTAAAGGGGTTTTGCCACGAAGTAAAATTAACGTGGGAAACTTGCTAAATAAATAATACACATTTTCACCATTTATCATCACTAAAAATTCTGCACCGTTTTTGTTTTAGCTGATCCTTTAGTGATCCATTGTTTACAGCTCGTCTCCAGGGGATACGACCAGGGCTGAGAGCTCCTCAGTCCTGGTCAGACATGCTCAGACATCATCTCTCCTCTCATGCAGCTACTGAGTGTTCAAACCCCAGGTGCTGTCATTCTACTCCTGTCCTCTGTATTCCTTAGTTATTTGTCAAACAGTGCAAATAAATAAAAAAGAAACCTCAATGAGGTATGTGAATTGATAAAGAGAAAAAAAAATCCAAAGGTTTGGTTCCTGCAGGGATTTGAACCTAGGACCCTTGTGCTGTGAGGTAAAAAGCTTTACCTCTGAGCTACTCACAGCTTTATACATACACAGACCTTTCTTTGACTAAAGAGAGGAAAGGCCTGGTGATGTCATCCTGCTGAGTCACATGATATGCAATTCAAACAAATCACATACGTCCCCTTCTGAGCACACAGAGCTGAAGAGCTGGATGCAGCAGGTATGAAGTGAGATCGTGGCAAAACCCCTTTAAGGATAACCAAGTCAATGTTTTGGAGTGGCCATCACAAAGTCCTGATCCCAATCCTAATGAAAATGTATGGGCAAAGCTGAAAAGACAGGTGCGAGCAAGGCGACCTACAAACATGGCTCAGTTACACCAGTTCCGTAAGGAGGAATGGGCCCAAATTCCTACATACTATTGTGGGAAGCTTGTGGAAGGATATCTAAAACGTATGACCCAAGTCATACGGTTTAAGGGCAATGCTACCAAATACTAATGAAATGTATGTAAACTTTTGACTTTGCAGAAAGTAATAAAAATATCTTAAGATATTCTCTTTCTATCATTATTCTAGCATTTGACAAATATAAATAATTTTGTTAATCCTAATTGACCTAAAACAGGTAAGGTTTATTCTGATTTCATGTCAGATAGTGAGAAAAACATGCATATGTGTCTTTTTATATAGTGTATGTAAACTTCTGATTTCAACTGTATATTTCTAAAGGTGCCATTGACATTAAATCACCAGATGTTGGTAACAATCCATTCAATCCACAAAGGCAAAGAACTCAAACCATAGATGTCCATAGATTATGTGTAATAATAAGATATTCACTCAAATCACACGGCTTTAAATTCTAGCAAATCAATTTCATAAAATAGCATATTATTTTCAGAGCACCAAAGATGAGCATTCCTAATTGAAAAAAATGTTTGTACATGACCTGTATCAGAGTCCTTTGCGTGAATAATACTGTCACATATCACCACCACAAAGTGACTGAATAATGCCGCCACACCATGACACCATATCACCGCCACATAATGACTGAATAATACCACCACACTATGACTACATATCAACACCACATAAGATATTCACTAAAATCACACGGCTTTAAATTCTAGCAAATCAATTTAATAAAATAGCATATTATTTTCAGAGCACCAAAGATGAACATTCCTAATTAAAAAAAATGTTTGTACATGACCTGTATCAGAGTCCTTTGCTTGAATAATACCGTCAGATATGACATCACACATTTGACTGAATAATGCCGCGACACCATGACGCCATTTCACCGCCACATAATGACTGTATATTACCACCACACTATGACTACATATCACCACCACATAATGACTGAATACTACTGCCACACCATCACTGAATATAAACCATTACACTTTGCACACAAATAAGTGATTCTCCATCCAGTCTACACCACCATGCTGAGTTCTCCCGACCAACACTCGTCCCTGCAGATTTGGACACAAATATCTTAGACTCCTCACTTTTTCAGCAACTCCTAACTTATAGCTATAAAAGTCCCGTCAGTGAGGTAGGTGTATAGGTCCCCTCAGGTGTATAGATACAGATATGTTTCCTCAGGCATGCAGGTATGTAGATATATGTTCCCTCAGGCAGGCAGGTATATAGATATAGGTCCCCTCAGCTAGGCAGGTATATAGAGATAGGCACCCTCAGTCAGGCAGGTATATAGATCTATGTTCACTCAGGCAGGTATATAGATATAGGTCCCCTCAGACAACCGCCATTAAAAATTATAACAATAATACTTACCTGCTTCCCCAGCTGAGCACGTTCCAATTTTGCCCGACATTGGCGGCGTGACGTCATCACGACGCCAGCACCAGGACACTCCTCTGGCAGCTCCTTGGCTGCACAGCCTATGACAGCTGTACAGCGCCAAGGAGAGGCAGCAGCGCGATGAGGTAACTACATCGCGGCGCTGCCGAGCTTAGTACCATGGGGCCGCGGCGGGCCCTCAGCGCTATGGGGCTGCATGGTAAGCGTATATTCAGGCCATGGAGGTTGAGTGCATTACTTATTGTTTTCTTTGAAACAATTGTACCTGCTGATTTCAGGTCTTTCTGTAGCTCTCCACAGGTGGTCTTTGGCTCTTTGACAACTCTTCTGATACTTTGTTTCACTCTTCTGTCTGAAATCTTGGGGGGAGCACCTGGTCGTGGCGGGTTTATGGTGAAATTATGTTTTTTCCACTTACATAATATGGTGCCAACAGTGCTCACTGGAATCATCAGTAGTTTAGGAATTCTTATGTAACCAAAGCCATCAGTATGTTTTGCAACAATAACGATATAAAGGTCTTGAGACAGCTCACTGGTTTTACCCATCATGAGATGTTTCTTGTGTTACACCTTGGTAATGAAACAGCTTTTTATAGGCCATCAATTGATCCAGCCCGACATTTATCACTGGCAGGATTTCTTTCTAATTACTGATAGATTTCAGCAGATGTCTTGACTTTCGATGGCTTTTTACACCTTTTTTTCTTTATGTGTTAATTACTTTTTCTTGTGTCATTTCTCATTATTACATATAACTTAATTTATGGACATCTATGGTTTGATTCCTTTGCCCATGTGAATTAGATGGGTTGTTTCCGACATCCAGAGAGAATTTCATGTCAATAGCACCTTTAGAAACATATTTACAAAGAAAATTAGTGATGTGTCCAATACTTATTTCACCCGCTGTATGTGTAATACTAAGTACTATATAGATAAATGAATGAGAGGAACACAGACAACACTGTATTTGTGTACAAATGTATGTATTCATTACCGTCCTGATATATCATATGGAAATACAGTGCATGTGTGTTTTTATATATCTATCCACCTATAAAAATCATTTTCTATCGGGCAATGAATGAAGGGCCTCTGACCTTTTGTATGCAGCCCTGGAAGTCACATCTGTCCTAAGAAGGCTTTTTAATTGATTAATTGTTGATTGGGCTGCAATGAGATGGGGTTTATGATCTTTTGCTGCACCCCTAGGTGATTCCGGCTGGATTTGTCAGCTCTTAATCAATCTCTACAGGGAAAGAGAGACAGGGAGACACAGGGAAAGTACTTAATTGCTCTGGGATGATACCAGCTCAGCATATAAAACACATTCTTAAACAATGCTGCAGATTTGCTGCTTGCAGGCTTCAGTTTCTCAATAACCAGTTGAGGAAATAAGAGCAACACCATGGATGAAACACTGGGGCTCAGCAATCTAAAGCCATTGATGAAGTCTGCACATATAGTGGGCTCCTTTTCAACATAATCTAGAGAATCCAGCCCCACCTCCTCTGTGCCCTGAAAGGTACCCTGTCTATGCCAATCTGCTTTTATTCTCATGTAAATGAGGAGAGAGCTGGTTTGCAGAGGATGGGATGGGATCAGACACTGAGCCTGCAGGCAGCTCAGCTCTCAGCTTCTCCTCCTCCTTCTCATGGCACCAGAGGTCGCTCTTATTTTCTTAAAGACAGTTAACACATCTTTGCCTTCACAGACCTCCCTTATCACTTGCATCTGAGCAGAGTTTCACAGGAGCTAGGAGGTGATGCACACATCATGCCCATATGAACTGGCATGAAGAGAGGTGCCTTGGAGCAATATATCTGCAATCTAGGCTACAGAAAAAGAAGACGCACCCAGACAGGGAAAAGTTTTCAACCTCTCAGATCAGCCTAGGAACCTACTGAACTCTAAAATAAGTGGCACAGGAGGACCTGTTAGGTTGTCAACAGGTGGGACTCTCTAACCCACAGGAAGCGTCAGGGTGCAGCTGGCACTGGAGCTTGGAGTTTCTCTCTGGTTTTGTCCTTAAGAAGTTTTCACCATTACTTCCAAAAGTGAAGAAGACTTCCTAGCCCTGGCAGCCTCCAGGCTAAGCCGCAGGAAGAGGGTCATTGGTGCGGCCATAGGGGTGGCAATGGTTCTTATCCTTCTTATAGCCATCCCTTTACTGGTCAGTAGCTCTAAGACCAGCAGCCACTATGAGATGTTGGGCAGCTGCAGGATGGTGTGTGACCCATACACCCCTCAGACACATGGGGCGTCCTCTGCAGAGTCCAGCCAGGAGTATGGGATTATCTCCCCTCCACCCCACCTACAGGGCAGCAAAGTGGACCAAGGAGCAAAGAAGGGAAAATCCGGACTCCGAGGATTACCGGGACCACCCGGGCCACCTGGTCCTAAAGGACCTCCCGGGGAGCCAGGACGACCGGGACCACCTGGCCCACCAGGACCCGGCCCAGGAGGATATGTTTCATCCTATTACAGCCCAAAGATCGCCTTCTATGCGGGGCTGAGGAAGCCACATGAAGGCTATGAGGTTTTGCGGTTCGACGATGTTGTCACCAATGTGGGGAACTACTATGAGCCCTCTACTGGCAAGTTCACCTGCCCCCTGCCTGGCATCTACTTCTTCGCCTACCACGTGCTGATGAGAGGGGGGGACGGCACCAGCATGTGGGCAGATCTAATGAAAAACTCACAGGTAAGGGGTAAATCAGCCAAACTTCCAGACCCCATCACACATTATGTATACATACTTATATAGATAGATAAGGGGTAAATCAGCCACATTTCCAAACTCCTCAACACATTATGTATATATACTTATATAGATAGATAAGGAGTAAATCAGCCAAACTTCCAAACCCCTTCACACATTATGTATAAATATATAGATAGATAAGGGGTAAATCAGCCAAACTTCCAAACCCCTCCACACATTATGTATACATACTAATATAGATAGATAAGGGGTAAATCAGCCAAACTTCCAAACCCCTTTACACGTTAGGTATACATACTTATATAAATAGATAAGGGGTAAATCAGCCAAACTTCCAAACCCCTCCACACATTATGTATACATACTTATATAGATAGATAAGGTGTAAATCAGCCAAACTTCCAAACCCCCTCACACATTATGTATGTATACATGCCTTTGTAGATAGATAATGGGTAAATCAGCCAAACTTCCAAGCCCCTTCACACATTATGTATACATACTTATATAGATAGATACCATATTAAATATATATATATACCATCATGCCATGAGCTGGCTTGTGCTACCCACACCACTAAAGTGTCAGATAAGTGTGTAGTGTTCACCAACCTGTTCAACTATCACAGACACCGGCTCTCCCTGGTCTCTAGCAAGTACTTGATCTGATGATGACTCCATTCACTGCCTTTATAGTGATTACATTCAGGAATATCAACTAATTACTAACAATTCAGTAGCAACAATTACTGTAAATATTTGAGGGAAGTACAAGTCGATTGTTTCAGTACTTCATTTTCCTAGTAGGATCGGTGATCTGCAGAAATCAGTGATAGCTAAGCATTGTTTAATATTAGTCAACAGGTGGATAGATAATAAGAATTTCTAAACCCTTAGATAATTGTTAATCTTACATCTCTTCAGAAATGTGTATTATATTAGATACGTTTATTAGATATATTAGATACATCTATTTGTATCTAATATGTTATCTATTTATTTTTTTCTTTATCCCTCTATATATGTACATACTAAGATATACACCTTTCTACTTATTAGACATCTATTTTCTATCTGTTACCCCTATGCAGCTGAATACTAGTTATTTCAGTGTGAATTAAAGACACAGATAGTATAAATGTGTGATAGCCACCAATTAGTCTTACTTCTTCTGAAATAAAACATGTGACTTCGCATGCTGCGGGTTATGCCTATTCTTCTCCTATGAATTGTGGTTAGTATCATACATATAAAGGAGGTAATCTCTATTATATTACTTTTATATATTATGACTAGTTGTTCCCACACCAAATAATTCTGTATTCCAATTACAACAGGGGAATTTGTAATGGGACAATTTACATCAACTGCCTTTATAACCTGAACACAGATTATAAAGAGAATATAACCCCCTGAATACAGCTTCTTAGGGATATAGGATTAATGCACCCCAGAGACCCTGTTATAAGCAGTCATTCGTTTAAATTCGTTTCATTAGGACATAACTCACTACAATCTAATTAATAGGACAACAATACGTCATGAGGGTAAATGTTACTTCCAACTTTCCATACATTAGTACATTACTTTACACTAAAATCATATATACACTTAGTAGATGGGAAGCACTGACATAAAAGTAACATAGAGGTGTCTCTGTGCTTACAGTCTAACGAATAATGATACTACCTGATTTATGGTGATGTCCCAGATTTAATATAAGTCATGAATTGGTAACTTTCCTAATGTCTTCTGCTCTCCTTAACCTGCACCATGTGTGACGTGCAATATTTTTATTATTGGTTTCTAAATGTTTCTATATGTTCACGCCCTGTGAAGCATGTGTTAGATATAATGTAATTGATCTATCTATCTATCTATCTATCTATCTATCTATCTATCTATCTATCTATGTGTAAATATTTCCTGCATTTACATATCAGTTCGCAGGGACAATATTGATATTCGTTCCCCTATTTATTATTAAAGTCTCCTCCTAGTGACATGTGCGCTATGCTGCTCCTGTGATGCCAGGGATGAGCTGTGTGACATTAGGAAGGGGGCACCAGCTGCTGTCTGTCCCCTGGTGCTCATTAAGTTGAATACTTTACTCCTGGTATTTGTTTAAGCTTCATGTCTACATTGGCGTTGTCTGGTCTGCTCCTCACATCATAAGCTCCTCGCCTCTAGATCCTGGTGAAAGTACCCTCTGCCCCTGCATTGTGCCAGCATCACCTTTCCGTATCTAGTAACATCCCCAGGCAGGAGAGGATCCTTTATTGAAGTGACAACAAGGTTGGGTGTGCGGACAATGAATGGCATGTTGTGTAACACAGGAGCATCAACAAGGATTACAGAGAGATGTTTGTCCTGCAGTTGGAGCTGGTGAATATTTTATAGGGATTTCAGACAGTGATCTATATTATCCTCCCCCATCATATATCCTTTAGAACCGAAGTCTCTATCAATATTGTGTGATTACTTTTTGGGGGAGTCATTTAGTTTGCTAGTGGTGCCCCGAATGCTACCTACAGGTGTGGCATTCTACATTTGGTAGAAAAATGACATATTTAATGATAGATGGATGGAAATATATATATGAGACAGATATAAAGCTAGATTATATATATATAGGTATGTGATAAATACATATATATGAAATAAATGGAAAGATAGATGATAGATAGATAGATAGATAGATAGATTGATAGATAGATAGATAGATAGATAGATAGATAGATAAATAGATGTGAATTTTATAGATATGAGATAGAAATACAATGGATAGATAGAAATTACATGCATATAGTAGATAAATATGAGAGAGATAGATAGATAGATAAATAGATATGGGTATTAGATAGATAGATAGATAGATAGATAGATAGATAGATAGATAGATAGATAGATGTGAATTTTATAGATATGAGATAGATATACAATGGATAGATAGAAATTACATGCATACAGTAGATAAATATGAGAGAGATAGATAGATAGATAGATAGATAGATAGATAGATAGATAGATAGATATAATAGATAGATAGATAAATAGATATGGGTATTAGAGGATTTGATAGATAGATAGATAGATAGATAGTAGATAGATAGATAGATAGATAGATAGATAGATAGTAGATAGATGTGAATTTTATAGTATGAATAGTATACAATGGATAGATGAAATTTACATGCATACAGTAGATAGATATGAGGGGGAAATAGAAAAGTAGATAAGATAATAGATATGGGTATTAGATTAGATAGATAGATAGATAGATAGATAGATAGATAGTATAAATAGATATGGGTATTAATAGATAGATAAAATAGATAGATAGATGATAGATAGATAGATAGATAGATGTGGAATTTTATAGATATGAGATAGATATACAATGGATAGATAGAAATTACATGCATACAGTAGATAGATATGAGAGAGATAGATAGATAGATAGATAGATAAATAGATATGGGTATTAGATAGATAGATAGATAGATAGATAGATAGATAGATAGATAGATAGATAGATAGATAGATAGATAAATAGATATGGGTATTAGATAGATAGATAGATAGATAAATAGATATGGGTATTCGATAGATAGATAGATAGATGTGAATTTTATAGATATGAGATAGATATACAATGGATAGATAGAAATTACATGCATACAGTAGATAAATATGACAGAGATAGATAGATAGATAGATAGATAGATAGATAGATAGATAGAGAGATAGATAGATAGATAGATAGATAGATGTGAATTTTATAGATATGAGATAGATATACAATGGATAGATAGAAATTACATGCATACAGTAGATAGATATGAGAGAGATAGATAGATAGATAGATAGATAGATAGATAGATATAGGTATTAGATATAGATAGATAGATATGATATGTATATATATGAGATAGATATACAATGAATAGATATAAATTACATGCATACAGTAGATAAATATGAGATAGATAGATAGATAGATAGGGTAGATAGATAGATAGATAGATAGATAGGTGTGAGATTTATAGATATGAGATAGATATAAAATGGATATATAGAAATTACATGCATACAGTAGATATATATGAGATAGATAAATAGATATAGGTATTAGACAGGCAGCTAGATAGATAGATAGATAGATAGATAGATAGATAGATAGATAGATAGATAGATAGACCTATATCTTAGTTGCTTTAGCCATATAACAGAACAGGTTGTGTAACATTTGTATGCCCACTTCAAAGGATAGTTTCTTCACTGCTCAGTATCACAGCAGGTGAACTCAAATGAATAACGCAAAACCATGACATGATGAAAGATCCTGGCTGAAAATGAGCCAGCAGTGAAGGGGTTAATGGTGCTGCAGCCTGAGAGGTCAGCTCAGCAGGTGGAGGACTGGGAAGCTCAAGCGGAGGGGGATCATTTATCAAGGAGCATAAGGGTTACCCATGACAAAAGAAGGACAATCCACTTGATTTTCCTGTCTGCATTTCCAGCACCAGTCAGAATGGCTACAACAAAGCAGCTCCACTAATTGAAACAATCCACGCTATACCAGTCATGTGTGTGCTACTGTGAGGGAATTTGTGGGATTCCAGAGTCAGTAGGAGAAACCAGAAATATGAACATTATTGAGGGAAGAGGGAAGAGTTGCTCCTGTCTAATTAATTGAAAATAAAACAAGTTAATAATCAAATCTATTATATTTGATAAATGAAAGTCAGTTTTAATATCATATTTTGACACATTTTGTGAAGAAATAAGGGAAACACCCCTTTTTTTAATAAACAAAGATATACAGTGACTGTGATTGTTCAAGAAAAGACAAAATGTCTGTAATGAAGGCAGGGACTAACTGATCACCTGAGCAATAATCTGCAAAGTCTCACATCACAATATACTTAATCACAGCAGAATGTAGTATTTTACTTTTAAGAAGAACATTAAAACACATGTTTGTGTGTATTTATATTACTTTTATCATTTATTGTTTAAAATTATATTTATTTTTTGTATTTTGTATTCCATTCAAATTATTATTAGCAGTAGTAATCCTCAATACAGCAGAATTAGCACAACACTGAGCTTTTAAAAACAGCTGGAATTGGGCTTACATCATAAAGCTCACTTTCTATCACAGGCAGCAATTAAATACAGATCCAACCTTACTGAACATGTACAGGATTTCTTATAAATATGTTAGGCATTTTCCTTAAATTGCACAACTTGAAAAATCTACAGATACTCAAAGTACACACCTAGTGGTGGCTAGGATCATAGCCAGATATATCACAGAATGCTAGGGGAATAGGAACAAAATAGACAAAACACAATTAACAATATTTCTTTGTATGTATGTATTGATTTATTTATATGTACAATATATCTTATATAGATATTAAATAGATGTATTGTAAATACATATAAAAAGATAACTAAATGATTCAATATATATTAAAAAGTTAAATTATCTTATTCCTTAATATATAACCAATGTATTCAGTAGCACTTTACAATGAATGTCATCGCTCACAAAAATCCTTGTCCTTATTGGGATTCACAATCTGCATATCTGCATCCCAAATTAACATATTGGTAAACCCACCAAAACACAGAGAGTACAAACCCGATGCTGACCATGGATTCAGTCCCAAAACCCTAGTCCTGCACACCAACATTGCTAACCGCTGAGCCACCATGCACCATGATAGATCGAAAGTGAGATACAGATTGACCTTGGATAAATTGCCTGGATTGGAAGCTTGCTAGTTTGAGTAACGTATTCAAGCTCACCTTAGAAAAAATATTATGTGTCATGAACAAAAACTTATACTTGGCAATCTTATCAATGATGAACACTGCTTACCTGTGAGGGGCATTAAGACTGAACACACTGTCAATAATTTTTAGAAAACAGTCATTACATGATTTTCATCATTGGGATTTATTTTGTTGATAAGACATTATGATCTTTTAAAATGATTCCGTTATAATCAGTTTATTATGGCATCTTGACTGTATCAGGATGAAACAGAAGGTTGATCTTGATGGACTTGTGGCTTTTCAGTCTTTGCAGCCATCTAGAGGAGACCATATACCATTCTATGTGCTTTGTATTCCTCTTCTTTTGATCTCAACAAAATTATAAGATCTGTGACATTCTTGAAAATGAAATAAGTGTTATGTTAAGGGAATTTGGGATTTGTGTTAGAAAAAAAAATATGCTCTCCAGACAAAGGATATGACAGGCTGTGCACACTGAAATTCTGATCCCTCCTGTAATCAGAGTGGCTAGCTCTGTAGCTAATTGGCGTACAGCCATGATGGATTGTAAAATATAAACAGGGTGGCTTACTAGTAAGTACAATGTGACATGCACCATGGATACTTATACAGCATTTTCATTTGTTTTGGTCTATTATGGCAGTCTGTAAACTACATGGGACTCCCAAAATGCTCAACTGCAAATCATGTGATTTCAGTTTATACAACATCTATGGATCTATGACCGAAAAATGGTGCCAAATTGATAGGATGTGGCAAGGAAATCGGAATGTTTTCACACTTGTAACATGTAGCAGATGCTTTCACAAATGGTATCTAACTTACACATACAGCTTGCTAACTTTATAAAATGCACATTAGTTTCTAGTTGAGAAATACCTTAAACCTTACATGCCTTAAGGTAGATTGGTGGAAAACTACATGATGTCCCAGCAACGGATTATCCAACCAGAGGACAGGTCTCCTATAGGCAACAAAAGAAGCGTGGCCTTTGGATGTCAATGGTGCCACCAACAAGGAGAGATTATCACATTACACAGCCTAACTATATAGATGAAGGCATTAGTGTCAATATGATGAAGTTGGTGCTGATATGCTGGAATTTAAATAGACACTTAGGGCCACATGTATGAAAACTGTCTAGGTCTAAAATTCACTTTGTTGCCCATAGCAACCAGTCAGAGTGCCCCTTTCATTTCATAAAGTGCTCTAGAAAAATGAGAGGGGTGCTCTGATTGGTTGCTGTGGGCAACAAAGTGAATTTTAGACCTAGACAGTTTTCATACATGTGGCCCTTACTTTTAACATAGTTTACTCAAATTAATAATAAAAGTAACTATAAGAAACGTTGTTATATATTTTGTTAGAGAAGAATGCCTCTTTATAACTTTCTTAGGCTCCGTTCTTCCCCTCCATCTTAATTTTATCATAAAAAAAAATAGCTGAAATTGATCTTGACTAACAACATGTACTTTCATGCTGCCCAGGACAGACTATGAAGAGGGGAGGGAAGTGTTGAGTCATAGATTAGGCTATTTTCAAACTTAGTATAATAGCTCTGTTTATTGTAATGACCAGGACAGCTGCTGACATACAGAAAACAATCCATAGACTCCCATTACCCAACAGATGCCAAAAGTGTGTCATTTTGGCCTCCAGGCACTATCCATCAGGGTGTGCTGGGTGGCTTCAGGGTGTGCTGGATGGGATTGCACAGACAGCTGTACTATCCCATATAGTTGGATGCATTAAATAACAATATACTGCGTAGCATATGTTTTTCTTTAATTTGGGACCATAAGTATCATCTATGCCACTGTGTGTCATCTGGCTTGGATGTTGTGTATTGGGAATTCCCCCAATGTATAAGTCGGATGGACACTGTGAGATGCATTGTGAAAAGAGCCTTCTACACTGCTTAGTACTACACTATAATGTTATCCATGGTGCTGCTGCTTCTGAAGGTGTGCTAAAGAGATATAAGTGAGCACAATATCCTCCTTTGTGTGAATGTGCATAGATAGAAGACTTCATAGTCCCTAACCTTCGCCACTATCTCAGGCACAACTGAATATTAGAGATGGAGTCTGCAAGTGAAAAATACATATAATGGGAAGAAATACTGCTCCAACTCATGTACACACACTTTACAGCATATTCTAAAAAGATACCTAGTTGTTCAGGTACGTTTCAATAATATTTTATAACATTTTAGAGATGCTACTCTTTTTAGTAGCATCATAGCAGAAATGAATGTTTTAACCAAACAATATTATTCACATGTGACTCAAACAGAATTTACGTAGTTCAGTGGCTTGTACTCATTGTCAGTTTTGCATCAGTACACATTGCATTGCCCTTTACTGTGTGAAACTCCTATTTATGTGGATCTCAAAATACAAAATCAGTATATTTTGCTTAACATTTTAGAACTTACGCTCCAAATACCGTTACTTTTTTCTCTATTGTAATCAATGAATTTTGCATTTATCACAGTAGTGGGCATTTGGTAGCCCAGGTGCTCACTATACAGCACATGGCTTTGATTTCCACTGTTCTTAGTACATGTTCTACTCTGGAGTATTCATGCAGAAAGTTTTTGAATTCTAAAGAATAGATACTAAAGATGCTGAAAACATTTGAAGTTGCCAAAATATTTTTCTTCCTCTTAAGTGTGTGGTGATATAATCATGGCCTTCCTTTATATTCCATTGGAAATATTTACTGGCCATATTATATAATAATAAACTAATAGTAATAGATAATAAAAAAATAAGTCATAAACTGCAGGGCTCTTATTCACACCAGCTGCACTTACACATTACTTAACCTCTGGTACAGTAATGGCAAGTTTCTATATGTACGGTGGTAGATTTCTTAATGTATGCTCATCTTTGTATATGTTTGGTAAATATAGCCCCATCAAAGCCCTGCCATAGATAGTAAGGGTCACGCACACTGTATGTTGGTGGGTACTCAAGTTGAAATGTCTTGGAAGACCGTGTATACATAGAAGAAGATAATCCACAGCAAATAAAAGTATACTTTATTTTATACAGAATAGCGGATGTCTGAGTAAGTATATAATAACACCACAGGTGCAGCAATACAAAAGTTATGGTTCCAGATTACTGCACACTCATAAAATATATAAATAGTGTTGAGCGATTACGTTGACCATCGACGTCGACCATCATCGACAAGATAGTCGATAGTGAGCAGTCGATTATGAGCGATGACCATTAAAGTCTATGGGAGAGCAACAACACCTTCATTCTTACACCCAAACAGGGCTGGAGAAGCTGGAATTAACATCCACAACAGTCAAATGGATACGTGCTACATCTTAGGCAACACACTTAGGTTATAAAAGCCACAGAAAAAAAATCACACAACATTCACTATCCCTGTCTTGTACCACAGCATGACCCTTAAACCTGCATCACCCACAAATTAAAAAGTGCCAGAAGGCAGTATGATTTGAACCATCATCTTACTTGAACTGGACATTGAATATCCCTGTCCTGGAATGTAGCATGAGCCCCAAACCTGCATGACCCCCAGATTCAAAAATGCCGGGAAAAGGAGTCTTTGAACCACCATTTTAGTTTCACTGGACATTGACTATACCTGTCCTGGGCCACAGCATGAGCCCCAAACCTGCATGACCCCCAGATTAAAAAGTGCCGGAAAAAGGAGTCTTTCAACCACCATTTTAGTTTCAATGGACATTGACTATACCTGTCCTGGGCCACAGCATGAGCCCCAAACCTGCATGACCCCAGATTAAAAAGTGCCGGAAAAAGGAGTCTTTCAACCACCATTTTAGTTTCAATGGACATTGACTATACCTGTCCTGGGCCACAGCATGAGCCCCAAACCTGCATGACTCCAGATTAAAAAGTGCTGGAAAAAGGAGTCTTTCAACCACCATTTTAGTTTCACTGGACATTGACTATACCTGTCCTGGGCCACAGCATGAGCCCCAAACCTGCATGACCCCCAGATTAAAAAGTGCCGGAAAAAGGAGTATTTCAACCACCATTTTAGTTTCACTGGACATTGACTATACCTGTCCTGGGCCACAGCATGAGCCCCAAACCTGCATGACCCCAGATTAAAAAGTGCCGGAAAAAGGAGTCTTTGAACCACCATTTTAGTTTCACTGGACATTGACTATACCTGTCCTGGGCCACAGCATGAGCTCCAAACCTGCATGACCCCAGATTAAAAAGTGCCGGAAAAAGGAGTCTTTCAACCACCATTTTAGTTGAACTGGACATTGACTATATCTGTCCTGTACCGCAGAATGACCATTAAACCTGTCTGACCCACAGATTAAAAAGTGCCGGAAAAAAGGAGTCTTTGAACCACCATTTTAGTTGAACTGGACATTGACTATATCTGTCCTGTACCGCAGCATGAACCATTAAACTGTCTGACCCACAGATTAAAAAGTGCCGGGAAAAGGAGTCTTTCAAACCACCATTTTAGTTGAACTGGACATTGACTATACCTTGTCCTGGAACGCAGTATGACCATTAAACCTGTCTGCCCCCCCAAAATTTAAAAAAAGTCCCGGGAAAAGGAGTCTTTAAACCCACCATTTTAGTTAAAACTGGACATTAACTATATCTGTCCTGTACCGCAAAAATGACCTTTAAACCTGCCCTGACCCACAGATTAAAAAGTGCCGGAAATAGGAGTCTTTTCAACCACCATTTTAGTTTCACTGGACATATACTGTCCCAGTCCTGGGTAGCGCTTGCCCCTCCGTATGAGTGTGGACCAATTGAGCTTCACTTGGAAATACTGGTGGTTAACGCTCCTGTTACACCCAGGTGCCCTTTATCTTGGCATTCTTTTTCTCATTTTACTCAACGTGCTGGAGGAAATTGTCTCTGTACTTTGTTCTCTGTCCGTGCTCCATACTCCATGTCCTCTGAATAACCTACATCTGGTCAAGTTTTCCTGTACCTCCCTTGTACAATTCAGAGGAATTTTTTTAACAGCTATTTTGTACATGCAAGTTTTTTAGTAGTTTAATTCTAGAAAACACATTTTTGAAATAGGATGGAATCCCACCATGTCTTTGTTTCTCTTTTTTTAATTGTATTAAATGGGTTGTCTCAATACAGGGATTGATAGCTATGTTAAAGATCTTGCAAAAACAAGTCATTTTGCAAT
The DNA here is from genome assembly GCA_025379985.1 of Phyllomedusa bahiana. NCBI lineage: Eukaryota > Metazoa > Chordata > Amphibia > Anura > Hylidae > Phyllomedusa > Phyllomedusa bahiana. The sequence goes on from JAODAL010008515.1 coordinate 106,237, forward strand.
ATGTGTCCATTAACAGTGTCCTACCTATTCCTGTTTCTGACAGCACCATCACCCTTGAGCCACTCTTGACAATTGTGAAGAACAAATGTCTGTTAGAAACCACATTTTTTACAATAGGACCTGTAGTCTAGCTGCATTTCACAGCAAAATGCCCCCAAAAATTCAAAACATGACAATTGTGCTGGATGCAGGTTGCATTAACCACTGAAGAACAGATTGGCGATGATTGTTCGTTACTGAGATTGACAGGGCCCTGACCCAGCGATGACAGGCCTGACGGTCCTGCAACTGACGATCCGCTGGCATGCGTGTTGTCGCCAGCACTGGAAGGAGCACCTTCTCTCGTACCTCTACCTCCATGTCCTACCCCCCTCTTTGCTCGCTTACCACCTGAATTTCGCTCCATGTTCAGAAATATAAAAATTTGAGAAGGTATGGAAGAGTTTTGGAAAATCCCCTATTAAAAGACGGCAAATCACAGCTATTCTCAAATCCCTCAAATCAAAACAAAATTGCTGGATTCAAATATAACTGCAAAGTAGATCTATCAACAAAGCTGGCCTGCGCCAAAGTGAAAAAACACGTATCTGAAATGTATTCGGATAATACAAGGTATTTTTGACACCTATCAATTCACCTGTGGTGACTATAAAATTGCTTTATTCAAATTTAACTGCATAGTAGATCTATCAACAAAGCTGGCCTGCGCCAAAGTGAAAAAACACGCATCTGAAATGTATTCGGATAATACAAGGTACTTTTGGCACCTATCAATTCACCTGTGGTGACTATAAAATTGCTGGATTCAAATTTAAGTGCAAGCTGCCTCAATGAACAAAGCTGTAGTGCGCCAAAGTCCAAAAACACGTATCTGTTATGTATTCGTATAATACAAGATATTTTTGGCACCTTTCAATTCACCTGTGGTGACTATAAAATTGCTGTTTTCAGATTTAAGTGCAAGCTGCCTCAATTAACAAAGCTGTAGTGCGCCAAAGTCAAAAAACACGTATCTGTTATGTATTCGTATAATACAAGATATTTTTGGCACCTTTCAATTCACCTGTGGTGACAATAAAATTGCTGGATTCAGATTTAAGTGCAAGCTGCCTCAATGAACAAAGCTGTAGTGCGCCAAAGTCAAAAACACGTATCTGTTATGTATTCGTATAATACAAGATATTTTTGGCACCTTTCAATTCACCTGTGGTGACTATAAAATTGCTGGATTCAAATTTAAGTGCAAGGTGGATATATCAACAAAGGTGGAATGGGCAAAATTGAAAATGAACCCCTATCTGAAATGTATACTGATAATAAAAGTGGAGTATTGCACCTCACAAAGAGACCTGCAGTTACTAGAAAAGAGGTGTATCCTATAGGTTCAGGCTGCCCAATATCCAGAAATATTTCAATAGAAAACTGTTAATAATAAAGCTATTGCAGTGCAATGTCTACACTAAGTCTTGGTGAACTTTATCCAGTATTCTTTATAGAGCTTGTCTGTGTTCGCCCGCGGGGCCCCCCCCTCCGCGACTTTACAGCGGTAGATGCTCCTTTAAAATTCTCTACCTAACTACATAAAATCTTCCAATCTCTAATCTAACTAAATTGTAAGGATCACAGCTAATAGTAGAGGTTTCTCTGTGAAGAAATAGAATAATTTCGCTGAGCTGTTTGGACACAAGCAGAGCGAACGTCCTACTCCTATGAGACGCTGAGAGACACTGAGGCTGAACAGGAAACGCTGTTCTATGTAATACAAGGTCATGTGATTTTTCCAGCCAATCGCAACCATACACATCCCAGTCATGACGTCGCACACACATCTCACCCTGCTCTATTCTGTAAGCTGATTTGCTGGCCGCCAAAATGACAGGAAGCGCCGAAAATGGCGATCTTAATAGATGATGCACAGATTTTAACTTAAATTATCGCATGATCTAAAAATTTCGAACAACATAAAAACTGTGCCAATTACAACTTTGTCGATAATAATCGCTCAACACTATATATAACAAATGCCAAGTAAATTGATTATAGATGTCGTTATCAATGTTTCGGCGCAGAGCTTTTGCCAAGTGACATATGTAGATATAGGTCAGGGATGACGTGAAAAAGCAGAGGCAATAAGGTATAGAGTATATACTCATACCAGCACTAGTATTTTAGAGGCAAATATAAAGAAGAGTAGCACCCATAGTTTCCAATAGGGAATAGCCTATAGGGGCTGTTGGAGAACGGCTACAGGATCAAGATAGCACATACTATTTACCTTATAGCATCGCATCTGCTTTTCCACATCATCCCTGACATATCTACAGATGTCACTTGACAAAGGCTCTGTGCCAAAATGTCGATAATGACACCTATAATGTTATTTCATGCAAGAATATATAACTAATGATGGGGTCATTCTCGTTTCAAGAAACTGCTGCTGATGAAGATGTTACTAATGTCTATTATTTCAATTTACCTTTTCCCTATAGTAATAGTTGGTAGCTCTTTTAGGAATTGTATCTCAGTTTGACATTTATTATACTTAAAGGCGTTGTACAGTAAAGAAAAGTTGATTCTTGAAGGGGTTTCCTTACTTGGCTGTTTCACTGAGACACAAGCAGTTTTACATTCACTCTGTCTCCTCAGGTTGTGGTTGGTTCTATAGCAGTACTTAGCATATCTAGTATCTTTGTAAGTAGCTGAGCTGGAGATGTTATCTCTTCAATAAACACAAGTTACATGTGCTGAGAGGTCTGAAAACAATGGCTTATCTGTAATCTTGTTAATTGATAATCTAGTTTGCTCTGGAGCTCAGTCCATCCATGGGGAGTTATGCTCAGGGAACCATTGAACCATAGACAAATGTGTGCACTCGGAGCACATCAAATGTCTCTTATCTCATGACTTAAGTAAAATCTATTGACCAATGTCTTTAGAAAAAGTCTTCATTTAACTGTCCCTTAATGTTAAAAGCTAACTTTTGTAGTGGGAAAACCCCTTTACTGGTGTCAGGCTGTGGAAACAATTAAAAAGAATTATACTTACCTACCTGTCTCCTGCCACTGCTGCTCTCAAAGTTCCCCAGGATCTACCACTCTTCACGTTTTCCTCTCAACACACAGGAGAGGCTTACATTCCACTGTAACTGAATGAAGCTCGAGTCTCTCCTGTATATCTGACTGTGAACCCAGAAGTGAAGAATAGCCGAGTAAGTCTAACTTTTCTCTTTTTTCCACAGCCTAACCCCATTTAGGATTAGTTTTCCTCCCCTGGACACCTTCTTTAACAGTTTACTTGATGTGTATTTCTACCTTTGTACATTATATTACATTTTATTTATACTTATAATCTAAAAAAACAAGTGTAGTAACTTTGTAAATAGATTGTATTACTTATCTTGTACTGGTTCAGAGTAATAGCCTTTAACAGGCTCGGACTGGAATAGGGGAAATCCCCAGTGGGCTCCTGAGCATGGTAGACCTGAAGTTGTTTTTTAACTCCATATATATTCTCAGAAAAGGAAAAAAAGCTTAGAAAGAATGGCAGAAAGCAAGAAGTAGAGTATAGGAGGTATCTACAGTCATTTACAGTAGCTGTAGGGTGGGCCCCTAAAATAAACTCCACCGGTGGGCCCATAAAAACTCAATTGGTGGGCCCTTAGTGTGAACTCCACCTGTGGGCCCCAGACACCCCAGTCCGACACTGGCCTTTAATATTACCTAAAGCTGTACTTACAGTTATGCTAGTTGTCAGATGTCCTGTAAGGACCCTGTTCACATCCTGTTTCAAGTCTCCACTAGTAATATATGTTGCGATACTGTTAAACAGTGTTAAAACTTATGTCACATAGACTACCATACTTTTCTGTCCCACAAATAAAACATATACTAGAGTAAAGTGAAACATAGTAACAAGTAGACTACTTTTAGTCTATTAAAGCCTATAGGTATGCCATGCATGGGCGTAACTATAGCCATAGCAGACATAGTGACTTCTATGGGGCCCAGAGGTTGAAGGGGCCCCACTCAGATACAAAAACATTGTTCCTTCTTGTAGGGAACAAGTAGTAGGCGGCTTTCTGTTCCCTAGTACAACTATTTGTGCTCCCTGATATATGGAAGTATTAGTTATACCTTTAATTATTACCATTTATGCTGCTTTTATGTTTTATTATCATTAGATGGTGGGGCCTCATCTCAGTTTGCTATGGGGCCCTATGAATCCTAGTTACGCCCCTGATGCCATGGAACACATTTGAACACCTTGTTGATGCCATTGTAATGTATACTACTGTTGGAGAGTGGAAATGTGATGTGAAAAGAGTCTAACCTGTTGCCATTATACACCAAGCTAAAAGCTTAGACCTCATTCACGTCACATTTCCACTCCACATTGGTGGTATCCAGCAGGAAACCAGAAAAAAATTATCCTGATGGATACCACAAAAGGGCCATTGATTTCTATAGGGGAAACATAGTCCTATTTCACTACATTTGCCATATTTAACGAATGTGTCCAGTTTCTAGTTGACCATGCTTGTGTGTAAAGTGCAAGAACTGGACACTTCCACTGAATTAGGCAAACATAGTCCCATTAGGACTATGTTTGCCTTATAGAAGTCAATGTTATGCGATATCCATTGGGATACATTTTTATGGTGTCCCGACGAATATGAAAACGGGGGCGAAAACGTGATGTGAATGGGGCCTTAGCTGAGCTTCTAATATGTTGAAGGGAAGTTTGTTTTTCTAATCACACATCACAGTGCAATGCCAGAATGCAAATCATCAGTGCAAAAACTGAATATGCAGAATTTTAGCTCTGGGGACTACATAATTGTGTAATAATTTATTTTTCTATCATATTAATGGGATATGTCATAAATGTCAAAATAGTAATTAACTGAATGAGCTTACATATCTACCATTTACTTTAACAGAAAGTGAGCATGCATGTATAGTCACCTCTGTAAGGTTAAGTTCATACAGCTGATTTGGACTCCAATCCTGATATAGATTCATAAAGGAATCCATGTCAGAAACAGTGTCCAAATCTGACTGAGATCAGTGGCTCAGTGCAAAAACACTGATTTTCCTCGTCGCTGAAAAAGAAGAACTGATATGTCAATTCCTGAAGCAGATTCAATGCTGAATCATTATATTCCTCTAAATTCTGTATAAGATCGATCATTTGAAAATGCACATCTGAAATTCGCACTAAATCAGTGTAGATTTTACTTGAAAAAATGGGTCACTTTTATCCTAGTAATTGCACAAGAATTCTGGCACAATTTGCACCAAAAGTATTGATGTACATGCTTAATAACATGTGTTTTAGATGATTTCTAGAAACTTCCTCACCATATCCAACAAAACAGGCATGGCTTAGTAGAAAGGGGTGTGGCAATATTGGGCGCCCAAATTTTGGTGCAATTAGTGCCATAAAATGAGCCAACTAACAGGAGAGGTACTTAGACTAGACAGTAGAACAGCCAAAAATGACACCCCAAATGCTCATAAGGCTAGGCCTATGTCGTATCTGGCCTCCTACCATGTCTTGATCACTCTCCAAAATTACACTACATATCAGAAGAACGACAAACCGAGAGTTTACGATCAAAATGTATCAAAATCTTTATTAATCAACAAAGTTAAAATCATTACAAATATGAGGGACACAGAAAATCACCAAAATAATAATATAGGTGATCCAAAGAACCAAGCTAACACCCCTACTCAAAGTTGTAATTTTAGGTCTGCATAATCATATGTAGATAGGTCTGCCAATTAGTACAAATGTCATTAAAGCTGCTCGTAATCAATGTAACTATAATAGATGAGCTGAATCATAAACAGACATTTAAGACCCCCAAATGAGGACAGTACACAAAAGGCATGATCAAATGATAATACTTAACCAATGCGGTGGTAGCTGGAGGTATCACCTATAACCCCAACGCGCGTTTCGCGTTTAGATCGCTTCCTCAGGGGGTGATAACGCTACCTCCCTCTAACAAGCTTTAAATAGTACTTGGGATTGCCGACACCTGAAGTTTCCATGTCAGAAACAGTGTCCAAATCTGACTGAGATCAGTGTCTCAGTGCAAAAACACTGATTTTCCTCGTCACTGAAAAAGAAGAACTGATATGTCAATTCCTGAAGCAGATTCAATGCTGAATCGTTATATTCCTCTAAATTCTGTATAAGATCCATCAATTGAAAATGCACATCTGAAATTCGCACTAAATCACTGTAGATTTTACTTGAAAAAAATGGGTTACTTTTATCCTAGTAATTGCACAAGAATTCTGGCACAATTTGCACCAAAAGTACTGATGTACATGCTTTATAACATGTGTTTTAGATGATTTCTAGAAATTTCCTCACCATATCCAACAAAACAGGCACGGCTTAGTAGAAAGGGGTGTGGCTTAGTGTGCAATATTGGGCGCCCAAATTTTGGTGCAATTAGTGCCATAAAGTGAGCCAACTAACAGGAGATGTACTTAGACTAGACAGTGTAAACATGAGCTAAATTACCTTGCCATCCTGTTTTCTACTCTGCTCTTATGAGGGGCAATACCCCGACCAGTTGTTTGTAGATAAACAAACTGGCCTGGCTTTATCATGTCTATATTATTTCTTTCACATTGCAAGGCTCAGTGAGACGGATATGACTTGTGGAATGCTTCATCCAATAGAAGGCGCTATTGAGCCCTAGTTCTTTTCCCATGAGCCTTTGATAAATGTGGCGCATTGAAAGACTGTCTAGTCTTAGTTTACACTGTCTAAATATTAGACAGTATGAAAAAATCTGCTTCAGTATTACAGGTTATAGGGACTAGATGCTGGAGATAGGACGTTGATCCAGGAATTTATTTCAATTGCAATATTTGGAGTTGGGAAGGAATTTTTCCACTTGTATGGGACAATTGACGTCTTCCTCAAGGGTTTTTGCCTTCCTTTATATGGTTATGGGTTGGATTCGATGGACTTGCTTTTCCAACTTTATCTACTATTTTACTAACTGGCCACTGCTGCCAGGATAACTTCTGACGAGCGGTATTGACTCCATCTACAAGGACCTTACACAAACAAAGCGGTGTAATATTCCAAACCACACTAGAAGTCAGTCCATGCTGACTTCATTTCCTGTTTTTGAGTGATATTCAGTATGTTAACATATTCTGTTATATTCTATATAACAACACCTTAGCACAACAGGCTGAACTAGATGGACGACTTGTCTTTTTTTTTAGCCTTAGAAACTATGAAACTACAACTCTACAGTCATCACAAATCAGTTATCAAGAGGGAATGACTTTTCTACTTACACTCTAATCACCATAGTATGGAACAAAGAATGGTCCTTCAGTAGATCTCTACGTCTTGTTCTGACACTATTTAAAACAACCCTCCAAGGCTATCACTCTACTTTTCTACTTGGTTCAAATGTATTTTCCATAGTTACTTTACAAGTCATAACTAGATAGATCATTGTATAGTAGGGCAGTGGTATTTGTATAAAATGTAACTTCAGAAACTGAAAAGCATTTTACAAGACCCTACCACCTACCACTGTGCCTTCTGCATGTACAGCATATGACCACAGAGGTCAGCGATTGGCTGCAGCATCATGTGATCCATGAACGTGACATCATCGGTGAGAGCCCGGTAGGGAACACTGTAACCCTGGCAGTGCTGAAATGCTGGTGATGGGAGTGGGTTCATTTTATATTTAGGCACAGCAGGAGGAGGTAGGTGGTAGGGAGGTGTTTTAAAGTCTTGGAAAACCCCTTGAACATAGTCCTATGGTTTGTATATGTGGTGTACCAAAACCTGTGGTACGTGAATTAATCTGAAATAATTTATCAGAGATACGGACAAAAGCACCGTTCTCTCAGTGTTATTATTGATTAGGAGAGGGTAGGGCACCTGCAGTAGACATTATGGGCCACATGTATGAAAACTGTCTAAGTCTAAAATTCACTTTTAAAAATATCAAAAAGGCCCTAAATAGTCAAGGTGGTATTCGGAGGTCCTATACTCCGTAATTAAACTTCATTCACATACAGTACAATGACCACCTTCTCAAACTTCAGAAAACCATGATTAACTTTTCAATAACTTTTACCGTTTACTCTTCATATATTAAGTAAAATGTCCATTTTATTCTCTATTCCTTTTCACATAACATCTTCAAGACACCATGACAATCATGATCAAACATTATGGCTTAAAAATCAGAACAGTCTTACTGTAATCTTGTTCGAGCAGTCTGGAGTTAGCGGCTGTTTGTATTTCTCCACAGCAGCATGTCTGCTACGTTTCGAGGGATACACCCCCTTTGTCAAGATGCTTGGTATGGTATTGCAGTCTAATGGTTCACTGCCACACTTTCCTACCTAAGGCTATGTTCACACGGCGTAATTGCGGGGCGTACAGTACGCCCTGCACTTACGGCAGGTGTGTGGGGGTCACGCTGATCGGCGTCCATAGACTGTCATTACTCGCGGCACTTGCCATGTCACTTATTTCCCTGGGCGTGCAATACAATCGTATTGTACTCCCGGGAAGAGGAGGCGTAATCCACAGTTCTCTATGAGAACTGTGGATTACCGTAATTTCGGCGCGCATCTCGCATGTATTAGAGCGCAAATACGACGCAAAATGCACGCTGAAATTAGCCCGTGTAAACATACCCTAAAGACATCAAGACATTCTGTTTTTAAAATAATGTAACTATTTATTTATATCTTTTTTTCTCATAAACCTCTGTGCATTCCTATACACACAGTACACATACTTCCGTCCTATATTGTCTGTGTAGAAACTGCAGCAGAGTGTACGTGCCTCATGGCAGCTGAACTCAATGGATGTTAATTGACAGAGAAATGTCTCAGACTATTACAGCCTTTCTGAGAACAGGACAAGACAGAGGGAGAGAAGCTGAGCTCTGTGATATATAGGGTTATATGATGATAATATTTTGAGTAGAAAGCAGAGAAAATATATGAAAGTGAAACTAAAAGTAAATACAGTGATTGACTGTTATGGAAGCAGTGGATCCGCTGTACCACCGCAAGTGGTGATATAAGCCACATCAAGTTTACAACTTGCTTGTTGTAGCGGCCGGAGTGTAGAGTGGTACAGAATCAGCAGGCAAGCACATGGAATAACAAGATAAGCGCAACACAACTCTCCAATGACACCTAATTAACACCAGCATTTGGCTGAGAGGTCAGGGAGTGGATACCAGGTATACGGTCAGTGTCCAGCAATTAACCAATTACCGGCACACTGGCCCTTTAAATTTCACAGAGCCGGCACAGCTGCCCTAGGGAGTGGGGACACACACACCGGCACACAGCAGAGGAGCACAGGGAAGCAGCAGTGGGAAGAGGTGAGTATGCTGCAGCAGGGATCTGAGGGATACAAGCCTTGCCCATGGCCCAGCGTGGGGGTCACTCCATGACTCATTACAGTAACCCCGCCCCCCGTTAGACCTCACTCTCTTTTAGTCCTTTGTGGTAGCTCCAGGAGAAGTCTGAGTCCTTTGGGAAAAGCGATTGAGGACCAATGGTTTCAGGAGGGAAACATGGGAAGGGTTCAGAATGCGCATTTAAGGTGAAAGGCGGAGCTTGTAGACCACTGGATAAGTGTGTTGGATGACCTCTAAAGGGCCCAGGAACCGCGGACCCAGCTTGAGGCTTGGGATCTTCAAACAGACATACCTCGCTGGCAGTCAGATTTTATCTCCCAAGTTGAAGATCAGCATAGGTTTTTGTCTTTTGTCGGCCTGGGTCTTGGTGCAGGTGGCTGCCTGCTGTAAGGACCATTTGAGTCTCTTGTCAGACCGCCCTGAAGTCTCGGATTTGGGAATCCACAGCAAGGACAACAGATGGAGCAGATATAGGGAAGGGCGAGAATGCTGACCATAGACACTATAAAATGGTGAAGAGCCAGCCATGTCGGATATAGGAAAGGGTTATAGGAAAATTCAGCCCAAAGAAGAATATTAACACAGTCATCTTGATGGAAAGAAACTAAGGGCCACATTTATGAAAACTGTTTAGGTCTAAAACTCCCTTTGTTCCCATGAACCCCAATAAGCGCCCCCTCTCATTTTTCCGGCATATAAAAATAAAAGGGGGTGCTTTATTGCTTGCTGTGGGCAACAAAGTGAATTTCAGACCTAGACAGTTTTCATACATGTGGCCCTAAGTGGTATAAATAGATTCCCAGGACTTGATTTGCCCTTTCAACTTGGACATTAGTTTGAGGGTGATATGGGGGAAAATCCCGCTTTAACGAAAAACGGTTACAGAGGGTCGAAAAATTAACATGAATTCGACCCCCCGGGCCAAAACAAAATGAAAAGTCCCTGTAGATGAAGTAATTTTTGAAAGAAAAATAGCAAATGGGAGCAGAATGACTAAGCAGGGGCACAAAAATGAAATTTGAAAAAACGATCAGTAACCACCCAAATGACTGTAATATTGGAGAAGGGTGGCAGGTTCGTAATGAAGTCCATGGCGATATGGGTCCTGGAATAGACAAAGGCTGCAGTAGGCCGGCTGGTTTGAGACGAGAAGTCTTGTTTCGGGCACAAGTGGCGCAAGATAAAACAAAGTCCTTGTCAACCCAAAAAAAGATTAGGCCCCCATATCATGGAAAATATAGTAAACATTTTCGGGTTCAAAGGGTGACTGGACGCATAAAAAAATGTCCCCCCCCTTTAAGATTCTCTTTCTTGTGTTTGTTTTAATGTTAACCCCGGGGGATGAGCCCCCCTTTTAGAGATGCACCATTTTCCAAGGGCAGCTTTTAA